>CM062820.1:446732307-446979807 GCA_031772625.1 Pinus tabuliformis | reverse complement strand
AGAGAGAGAGAGAGGTGGGGTATGGGAGAGGGAGTGACGAAGAGAGAGAGAGAGGGAGGGAGATGGGAAGAGATAGTGAGAGAGGAAGAGGGGGAGGGGAGGAGAGTTGGAGGAAGGGGTGAGGGAGAGGGAGAGAGACAAGGAGAGGCAACGAGAGAGAGGGAGAGCGAGAGAGAGAGAGGGAGCAGGAGAGAGAGGGAGAGGGAGAGAGGGAGAGAGGGGGGTGGGGCGGGAGAGAGATGGAGAGGAGGAGAGGGAGAGAGGGAGAGAGATGGACAGGGGGAGAGGGAGAGAGGGAGGGAGGGAGAGATGAGGGAGGGAGGAGATAGAGGGATAGGGAGAGAGAGAGAGAGAGGGTTAGAGGGGGAGAGAGAGAGAGAGAGAGGGTTAGAGGGGGAGAGAGAGAGAGAGAGAGAGAGAGAGAGAGCGAGAGAGCGAGTGAGGGAGAGTAGGAGAGAGGGAGAGTGAGAGAGGGAGATCATAAGAGAGAGAGGGAGGGAGAGAGAGAGGGATATCATAAGAGAGAGAGGGAGGGAGAGAGAGAGAGGGAGAGAGAGAGAGAGAGAGAGAGAGAGAGAGAGAGAGAGAGAGAGAGAGAGAGAGAGAGAGAGAGAGAGAGAGAGAGAGAGAGAGAGAGAGAGAGGGAGAGGGAGAGAGAGAGAGGAGGAGAGAGAGAGAGAGAGAGAGAGAGAGAGAGGTGGAGAATGGTTGGGGGGAGAGATGGAGAGAGGGAGAGAGGAGGGAGGGAGAGAGGAGTGCGGGAGGAGAGAGAGAGAGAGAGGGAGAGAAAGAGAGAGAGAGTTAGAGGGAGAGGATGAGAGAGAGCGAGGGAGGGAGAGAGAGAGTGAGAGAGGGGGAGAGAGAGAGAGAGGGAGGGAGAGAAAGAGAGAGAGAGAGAGAGGGAGCGAGAGACAAAGAGAGGGAGTAGGAGAGAGATGGATAGGGGGAGAGGGAGAAAGATGGAAAGAGGGAGAGAGAGGCTTAGAGAGAGATGGGGAGAGAGAGAGAGAGAGGGCGAGAGAGAGATAGAGAGAGAGGGAGAGAGAGAGAGAGAGAGAGAGAGAGAGTGAAGAGAAAAGAGAGAGCAAGAGAGAGGGGGAGTGGGAGAGAGAGGAAGAGGAGGAGGGAGGGGGAGGGAGGGAGCGAGAGACAAAGAGAGAGTGAGGGAGGGGGGAGAGAGGGGGAGTGGGGAGGAGGAGAGAAATAGAAAGAGGTGGAGTGAGTTGTAGAGGGAGAGGGGGAGAGAGAGAGGGAGGGGAAGAGAGCAGGAGAGGGGAAGCGAGGCAGGGAGAGGTAGAGAGAGAAGAGGAGAGAGAGAGAGAGGGATAGATGGGGGTGGAGAGTGAGGAATATAGGGAGAGAGAGGAGGTGGTGGAGGAGAAGGAGAGAGAGCGAGAGATGGGGAGAGGGAGAGGGAGAGAGAGAGTGTGTGTGAGAGACATAGGGGGAGAGAGAGCAAGTGAGGGGGATAAGTGTGAGAGTAGAATAGGAGAGGGGGAGAGGGAGATAGAGAGAGAGTGAGAGGGAGAGAGAGGGGGAGGGGGAGAGGAGGTGGAGGGGAAGGGGAGAGAGAGTGAGAGATGGGGAGGGTGAGGTGAATAGAGAGGGACATAGAGAGAGGGGGGGAGGGAGAGAGAGCGGGAAGGAGAGGGAGAGGGAGAGGGAGAGTGAGGCAGATACCAAGAGAGCGTAGGAAGGGAGGGGAGGGAGAGAGAGAGAGGGGGTAGGAGGGGGAGAGGGAGAGAGATAGACAAAGAAAAAAGGGAGGGAGTGAGGAGAGAGAGAGGGAGCGAGAGGGAAAGGGAGAGTGGGAGATTGAGAGAGGGAGAGAGAGACAGACAAAGAAAAGAGGGAGGGAGCAGGGAGAGAGAGAGA
Organism: Pinus tabuliformis; assembly: GCA_031772625.1. Taxonomy (NCBI): domain Eukaryota; kingdom Viridiplantae; phylum Streptophyta; class Pinopsida; order Pinales; family Pinaceae; genus Pinus; species Pinus tabuliformis. Next base: position 446,977,932 of record CM062820.1, on the reverse strand, counting down.
GAGGAGGCTAGGGGAGGGGCAGGGAAAGAGAGGAAGGGAGAGAGGGGGGGGAAGAGAGAGATAGAGGAAGAGAGACAGATGGAGCATGGGAGAGATAGAAGGGGAGAGGGAGAGGGAGATGGAGAGGGGGAAGGGGAGGGGAAGAGAGGGAGAGGGAGAGAGGAAGAGAGAGATATAGCTTGAGGGAGAGAGGAGGAGAGAGAAAGAGAGAGAGAAGGAGAGGGGGAGGAGGAGAGAGTGTCGAGAGGGGGAGGGTGAGGTGAAGAGAGAGGGAGATAAATAGAGAGGTGGGGAGGGAGAGTGGGGGGTAGGGATAGAGAAGGGGAAGGGGAGGGAGAGGCGGAGAGGGTGGGATACGATGAGGGGGAGAGGAAGAGGGAGGCAAATAGTGAGAGAGCGTAGGAAGGGAAGAGAGGGACTTAAAAGTAGGGGGGCAGAGAGAGAGGGTAGGAGGGAGAGAGGGAGAGAAGGAGAGAGACAGACAAAGAAGAGAGGGAGGGAGCATCGAAAAGGAGAGAGAGGAGGCCAGGTGAGTGGGAGAGAAAGAGAAAGAGAGAGAGGGAGAGAGACAAAGGAAGTACGGAAGAGACAGAGGGGGAGAGGGAGAGGGAGATGGAAAGGGGGAAGGGAGGGGGAGGAGGAGAGATGGAGAGGAAGGGAGAGGAGGAGAGTTAGGGGTAGGGGATAAAGCAATAGGGAGATAGGGAGATAAAGAGTGTGAGGGAGAGTGAGAGAAAGAGGGAGGGAGTGATAAAGTGAGAGAGAGAGAGAGAGAAGGGAGAGGGATAATGCGAGAGAGAGAGAGAAATGAACCTTGGTGAATTAGAATCTGACAGAGGACTGACAAGACTGAGTCTAACATTGGCTCCAATTGGGATGGCAGCTGCCGCTCCATGGAGGTGCCAAGAACTGCAGATCTTAGGGAGAACAGACAGTTCCTTTGTGCATTGGACTATGGAGTCCATTATTCCGACAAACCAACATGACATAAATTTATTGACTGAAACTTGACTCATATTGGCTCAATGCGAACTGAAATTACTAAAAAGCTTGACTCTAACAAACTAACTCAAAATGGCAAAGAACTGGACATTAAAACTTAAAGCTTGGTGGCAGTACATGGCCACCTATGTTTCTTACAAGACAGTATATCCTCAAACTATAACAAAATGCCAATGCAACCAGTCAAGAAGATGGCTTCTTGACTAATTCTTCCTATCATATCTTCTGGTCAACAGTGGATGCTTGTAACTAGGTCTCCAGAAAGTTAATTTACCATGATCTCCTTCATCACCAAATACTGCAATAATCACCTTCACTGCTGACTGCACTAAATCTGCCATTGGATCATGAAAAACATGAAGATTTTCTTCCTGCTAAAGAAACAGGGTGTCCTTTGCTTCAAATTTTGATCTTCCTTCATCATTTGCTTCAGTAAAAGTATGTTCCTGGGCTTTAAAAAGCTTTGAACAGGTGGATGTGTAGATATCTTGTTGGAAAATTATTTCAACACATGAAACACGTGAAAAGGGATCTGAATGAAAATCCTGAATGTTTTGATCTTCCGTGATGTGAATGTATTGAATGAAGGTCCGATCTTGTTTTTGATACACTGACTGGATTACTTCCTCATGAAGATCTAGTTCCGGTGAGATGAGAGCATTTAGAACTGTAACTCTATTTTATTCATGCCAGATGATCTCAATAGCAGAGTTCTTCTTTTTGGGATTCAAAACAAGGAATTCTTGATCATCATGATATGAATCTGGATCTGAAATAGCTGTCTTGACATTATCACATTCAGAAATTAGAACTGGACTTCCTTGCATGCTGCCTTCTTCTATGGACAGATATGAAATGAAACTTTCTCTTTCATCATTTTCAGCCACATGGAAATCTTCAACCTACTGATAAGTATCCTCTGAGATTTCTGTGTGCTGCTAAAACGGATTTTCATACAGGGCTTCCATGATCTCTTCATCCACGAAATTATCATCTTCATAATATTTCTCAAGGCTTTCAACAAAACTATAAACATGGCTACAACAGTTCTGAACTAAAGTCAAGGATGGATATGATTCTTTGTATCTTTCAAAGAATACTGCATGAAAATCCTTTAAGCAATAAATAGAAGCAGGTGGCAAACTTTCATACCAAGATCGGGCTTCGTCTTCCAGAGTAGCCATAAACATTTTCATCAAACAGTCTTCAGGAAAATAGATCTTTAATTTATGCACATGAATGTGAAATTTCACGAGATGAAGAGCAGCGTCATTACCTTCCACATTTCTGAACACAGGCAAATTCTATGACCAATCTACCTTGGGAATTTTATTTGGAAAACTTGGGATGTGATCTCGGCTCATGGGAGTGTATCTTCCTGCAATCCGATCCATCTTAAGAAATATCAAAGCTACTGATCCCTCTGCAGTGGAGTCACCATGAAGGATTTATTGCATGGATTCTTCAGTGAATGGAGTCGCCAGGTGAATGCTTTCATCCATCTTCTTATGTTTGATCGTTGTTCACCATCAACAATCAGCTCTGAACTTGAGATATGTACTGGGGCAAAACAATCTTCAAGACCATTTTCCTCCCCAGTATGGTCGCCACTATGTTAGCACTCGAATATTCCTCAGGCTGAAGAAGGAAAAACTCGAGGCAACATCAAACCAAGCTCAGCCTCGTAGCTAGCCCTACGAGGACAGGAGAGGGCTCTCTCCAGTCAATCTCGATAAAATGAGAAATCGGGTGTGAGATGACTAAAAATTGGAATTGATTTTAGGCTAGTAAATGGACAGGAAAGGGGTAATTTGATAAATGACTGGGTTTTCTAGGAAGCTTGGGATTGAGAATAGAATGAGCAGGGAAATTAAATCCGAGACACGGATTATCTCAGGAGGCGAGACAGGCAATAAATTTATCATTCAATTTTGACATTATATGGAATGAAAAGAACGTTGAGAGGTTGAAAAGGGCAATAGATGAATCCTTATCAAACAAAAGAAAACACAAAACATGAATACCTTCCCAAGGCATAGCAGCAAACTGGATTTTGCCTTTCTCACTTAAAAGTATTTCATTTAGAAATGATTATGAAATGAAATGGAAACATAACAAGCTACATATGAAACAAAGGAAAATACAAATGCTAAATTCACACCACAAGAATCACAGGAGTCAAAGCTGTATCTTTTCATTAAATCCCTGTCAAAAAAAATGTACAGTGAAGTTTTCCTTCACAACTCTCCCACTATTTTCCAGAACTCAGAACCCTTCAAAAATGATTTGCAATACAGTAAATAAACTTCATCTGTGGGAAAACAAATCGATAAAAAATAGAAAGCTGGAACACCAATCGAAGAAGATAGGAAAAGAGTTGTCCATCTGTGCTAGCGATAGAACAACGTTACATTATTCCATTTGAAATCTTTGATGACCAGTTGGAAAGGCATACACTGTAACTGTAGACCCTTTGAATCATAACTAAAGTCCAAAAATAGGAAATTGAATCCTATTTCTCTGCTGGGGTAGATAGTAATTGATTTGAATTTTGGCTTTTCGGTTTCTGACTTTTTATCTTCCCTGTGCCTTTTTTCACCGATTGGTTTTCGACTTTTTTCACCTTTTGTGTCATTCAAAGCCTCCTCCTTTATGCACTTGAAATTAGACCTACTGATTCCTGGTTATCATAACATCAGTGACTTTTTGTGCATTTATGACACAAAAAACCTAGTACAATAAATGTTATACTGTAAAGATGAATTCGCAAACAAGTCTTTTATATCGACACTGCCATTCCATCTGGATTCTGGATTTACATGCTGTGTGACCTTTACCTCACTGGATTTTACTTGGGAATATGAAACTTTGTCCGTTGGAAGTAAAATCCAACACCCACTAACCAATCACTTCAGCTGAAGTAGACTCTCCCTATTTTGATTATTATGATATCCGTTAAAGCTTCTTACTGCTCTCTTCATTTACATGTTCATAATATGACACTTTCTGAACAGATGATATTGCAGAGGAAAAATCATGTCTTTCGTATGCAGTTGAGAAAGATGTCCGACATTCTTCAAGTTTCGCTTGTGTTTTACTCTGAAGAATTTTGAGAGCATCATCATTGTTAGCATCTTCTACAGATTGTCTAACCTCCATGATCTCCATGAGAAATTCTGGATCAGGCACAGTTGCTTCCTCATCAACATGGATGCCTTGCAGGTGCAACTACATATAAAGAGCCATCAAGGGTTGCGCAGAACTGTACAAGTCCATGTGAAGTGAATAATTAAGTGAATCCATGAGACGTTTTTTTTTTTTATTGGCACCATGAAATGAGTGTGTTGCTAGATTAGAGAGTTGTCTGAGTAGTAGATATCGTGCTCTGGATAGAGGCTTGAGAAGCACATTATAAGCCTTGATCACCTGAGCAGACTGCTGAGTCGAATACTCCTCTTCCTCGGAGTTGCACTGAAATAAATCAGGATGCAATTTCTTCTACCAACCTTTGTACTTTCTCTCTAGATCATTTATATGCACATCATATCCTGGCTGCCTGTATTGAAGACTTGTGTCATGCTATCCTGATATAAGTGGGAATTTATTCTACCATTTTGTTATTGAATGTCCTTTCGTCCTTGTTAACCATAGTACTCATCAATAGGGACACCAGACTGGAACTGATGGTGTGAAGAACTACCATAGCTATGACGATGATTCTGATTGTCATTATATCTTTCACCATAACTATTGAAAGCAGATACAGCATAACCCTGCTCATTACTCTGCCTGCCATTGTATGTTCCACCATAAGAATCACAAGTAGAGGCTGGATAACCCTGACTGCGATTCTGACTGCCATTATACATTCTACTATTATATTTTTTGAGAGCTATCTGAAGGATATCCATGTTCATATCCAAGATTATCATCTCATTTTGGATATGTATCAGGACTATAAATCACGTTGATACCTCCCCCAGTACGAGCTTCATTCTGCACACTAAGTGTTACCTCCTGTGAGCTGTTGTTCCTTAATTGTAGACTGTTGGAAATAAGACGATGAGCGGATTTTCCTAGATGAGGAGTTGAGGCAATTCAAGTATGGTGTGGCCTTTCTCGATCATATGCCTTCCTCCCATTATCTTCATGCCATAGAGTTGGTGTATTTACATCATTCTCGCATATAGACTTCTTTGGATTTATTACTCCATTAGGAGGTCTTGAAATGTGTTTGTGTGTTGGTGCGAACTTGTAAATAACAGAGAGCACTTGATTTTTTGTGGTATTTTCCATCCCCTTGATAGGTGAAGTGAAGATAGGGGGGCATACTTCTCCAGCGCAAAGGCAAAAGAAACCATTCATCCCCCCACTAGCTCTAGGATCAATTTCTTCATTTACTCCAAGTCTTTTCTGCCCTGAAAGATGGATACCTTGATCATAAATTGAAAAAGCATATGGTGACAATGGATGGCTTATGGTCACAAATAACAAGTCATACATCAGAGTATTTCTGCGCATTTCCTATTTCATCAAGGTGCACTCAACCTTGTTAACCTTCGTGAGTAAGCGAGCTTCATCAATAAAAGGCAATTTTGCCACTTTACAGAAGGGGAAAGGTCTCCAATATTTTACTGCAAAAATTTGGGTCAAATCCACCACGTATGTTCTTTGGATCAAATGCCACAGTATGCAATGACTGCCACCTAAGAAATAACGCCTCTTTCATTCAATTTGGAACATGAATATGCAGATGAATCTTTTTACATTCAACATTCGACAATTACATCACTGTCATTTGCTAGTATGATGACATCTTGCATGTTAAGCCCCATCTCTCATAACTTCGGTGCTTTTCATCGGCAGTTGCAATTTCGTTTAGGGAGCTAGTCAAATCGCCACCATTGTTAGGGATGGTCTTTTGCTTTACTGTTTGTAGCCAATTCTTGAAATCTAGCTCTGCCTGTGATTTTTCTAATGCCATTGCCCTGATGATAATTTGCAGTTTCATATAAAGACTCTAGGAGATCACTAGCACCATTTTGAAAACTAGTACTGGGCGATGTTGGAAGACCGATGCCATGAACGACGGGATACAGCCATGTCTGCAAATAGCAAGATCGCTCCAGTTCCCATTTTTACTGGACTGTATCCTCAATCTTAAATTATAATGTCTGAGACGACATTTATTCCATTCAATTTCCCAATCTGAACCCTTATTCTCACCCTTTTCAAAATACTTCTATTTTTGGTCAATAACAGATGAAGTCTTTGGATCTGCGATCCTGTATTATAGTATATTACCTCTATTTAAAGATTTATTATGAACTTGCTCCACCATAGTTTGCTTGTCATGAGGAGTTGAATCTTCACGACTAGGATTAGAAACAGTCCAGTATTCACATCTCCATTCCATCCGTCGGTACTCAATTTTACTAGAGCCTTCTTTCGTTTAGTCGTCTCTCCACCACCATTAGTAATCTTATTCAATTTCTTTTTTCTCTCCTTTGCTCTATAGACTGCATGTTTTATGCCATTTTGGTCCATCCAACCTTCTGGCCAAATTTCAACAAGCTCTATATATAGTTTCTTTATTTGTGGGCCTTTTTGTTCATCCATTCCCTCAACATACTGATCATAGAGATCACAAAGTCGGTCTTCGGCCGCATAATCCCACTTGTAGCATCCATTCAATTTTCCTTTTTCTACAGAGGTTGACACTGCTTGTAAATCATCCAATGAACCTTCTTGCCTACTTTCCTGAGCTTGCAAAGAAGATACTTGCATTTGGACCCTTTCAGTCACCTCCTTTGACTTTCTCAAAGGCTCTACTTTTATGGGAGGTTGACATATCATTTGCGCACTTCATTAATTGTCTTGTATGGCATTTAGTTCCAAGAGTTGCATGTTTATCTGAGTGATATTGCATATCACCATCTGTAGGTTAAGCCATGATTGCCTTCTTGACAGTGGTTTCTTTATAGCCTGCAATCGAAATATTTGGAATTGCCCCATCCTTATTAAACACATCAATGCCTACGACAGTTGGCTCTGTTTTACAATGAATTTCTTTTCATCTCTCAGCTTTTAATGAACTGGGCCCAACGTGAACATTTCTTGGTTTTGATTCTTTCTTTTTCAATGGTTTTTCATCCGAATATTCACCAACAGAAAGGCAACTGATATCCTGACCAGAGCTTGTGGCATTCATACCCACCAAAGGTCCACTTCTTGCAGCTGCCTTTATTCGAAGAGAACCTGTCTTTCACAATTTGCTTGGATGTAAATTTCCACTGGCAATTTTAGCTTAGTGCATCGCGTGCATCCTATGCATCGCGCACTCCTTGTATGCGCCTTGTGCATCCTATACGCCGTGTGCTCCTTGTATGCACCGCACACTCCTTGTATGCGTCACGCACACTTTCAACACACTGTCGGCCTCTCCAACACTAAAATTCACTCTTCAATCTCCAAATTCGGATTTCTCCTTTGCATTTTTGTGAATGTTTGACATGCAGATAGGTTGTCAAGAACAACGGATTTGCTTTATAATTTAATATAGCTCTGCTCTCATCGTAAGCATGACAGATTGCTCCATCATCGAAAGTTTGATCTTGAACACTAACAATCTCCAGCTATGGATTTGGAAGAATATCAACCTTAATATGCACAAGGAGCTCGGTATGCCAGGAATGGAAAGCTTTAAATTGCAACAGTCTAATGTCTTCTGGAAGCATAATTTTGGGCACCATATACTTTCCCTGACTGAATTTGTTTTGAACAGAACTCAGAGTATACAAATCAACTGTCAACGTATGCTGGGAACCATCCATTTTGGAATCAAGATTTCCTTTGTCGTCAAAGATTCCAAACACAACATTCTTTAGAATAGAACCAGCATAAGAATGCTTTGGAATCGCGAATACAACTTTGAGCTCCCCTGATAGAAGGTCAAACTCTTTGTTAAGCAACATTTTTGTTTCTGAGGACACATGAATGCAACCTCCAGCAGCAGAGATTTCTTTACTCTTCCCTTTGGCAATCAATATTGGATGTGAAAAATAGTAGAGGACGCCTAGGAGTATTGCAGTTCTAGTCATTATTATCATGGACCTCTGGCAGATGACTCCGAGCACGCTGTATTGTTTAGCACCGTAAGCTTTCCCACACATAGTCTGGACTGTTGTTGCCATTCCAAGCATAATTCCATAAGCCAATCCTTGAATGGCCACACTAGCTATGGATGCTCCTGCAAGCTGCAACTCTCCAAGATGATCAACAAACGTTTGAGATATGGCAGAGGGCATAAAATTAAAAACACTAACTATTATGGAAGGGGCAGAGAGAATCCATAGTTTCTTGGATTCAATAATGGCAACTTGAGCAACTCTGGACCAGGAAATATGTTCTTGAAATAAAATTGATTCTATGAAGGTCGACTCCTCCTCTGACTTCTGTTGAGTCTTGATATCCTCATGTTGAATCAATGGGTCCACAAGATGATCAGCCTTGTTGTGCTCCATGGAAAAACCCCAAATTAGTTTACAGGGCACAAATCACAGTAGGATGTTTACTTTACAGGGCCTGAATCATAATTTCACTGTTGTTCCTCCTGTTTACATAGACTGATGGAGCTATTGAACCTAGCAATATGACCAGGGCCTGTATTCGAAGTGCTCCATGATGGAAGACTTTAAAATGAAAATTTATTACCAAAACAAATTTGTCGATTTCTTCTCCAAAACAGAGTTTTGGTGAAGGATCATTTTCAAGCATTACTGATGATGAAACTTTTGAAGTAAGAGACTTATTCAACCTCCCTCTGGCCTGCAAGCATTATTTCACATTTCTGGAGACAAAACCCTAGACTCAAGAACTAAAATGACTCTTTTTGACCAAAATGGCATTTGATGACTGCAAATGACGAGAAATGAACCTTGGTGAATTAGACTCTGACAGAGGACTGACAAGACTGAGTCTAACAGTCAGTAATAGCACTTAATCCTTCCATTATGTTTTTTTCTCCCTATTAAGAGCAAGGACTATCAAAACCCCAGGGGCTTTGCATGGTTACAAGGAGTGCTTGGTGCACCATGTCCTCTACATTGTGCAACATTGACATCTTTCAAAACTTCCTTGTGTAGCATAATGCTAGTTCACACAAGTTATGCCTCTACTTATTCCCTTAGCTAAGTGTTAGTAGAATATTGACTTAACCAATTTTCTTCTTTAATAATGTGCAATATAAGTATATACATGCAACATCATCATCAACACATATACAATAAACATATATGCAGCGGGAAACACTTAGCTTAACTCCTGCAAAATGTCCTCATATAATAATAATATAGTATACAAAGTACAAGTCGTGGCACTTGGAAAATTATGAAAACTTGATAACCTTAATTTTTGCAATGTCTCGATCGCAAGTCATTGCAAGACAATTCTAAGTACAATTCTCAAGTCCCTCTCCTGCAATCCTCTTCCAAATGAGCACATTTGTACAAAAATACTACTCCTTACAAAACCTTACGTTTTGGTGTAGTGGAAACCCCAAATTGGGCCCGAACACTAAATTTTCTATCCACCTAACCAAAATCCAAAGTTTTATCAAAGTCACCCAACTTGTGATATCACATGGTCTCTTGGCACGATCCATCTCTTTGATGGTCTCATGCATTATCTCTCTATGATATCATTGCACACCAACACTGTCTCACATAGATACAAAAATATCCATAATAACCCCTAGCCCAAACGCCCCCAAGTACACCCTAACTTGAATTCCTCTTATCAATTCATACTAGCTTACTCCACATGACTTGTAGTAATTACAAGGCTCGATCACATGCCTACAACATAATAATTTTATGCCTTGGCTCACATGACCCACCCAACTCCTCGCATGAATTTCCTAGCCCGCTCATACAACTCATCCCACCCACTTATATGGCTGACCCAATTACTCACACAAATTTCTTAGCCTATTCCCAAAACTCACGTGGCCCACTTATACAACTCATCTAACTACTCACATGACTCACCTGGGCCACTTGTATGAGTATTCACCTAGGCTGCTTACACAATTTGCCTAGTCCACTCACACAACTCACCTCACCCAGTTGTGTGACTGCTTGTTTGAACCACCTATGCGATTTCTCAAACAGCTCACTTAAACCTCTCACACAATTGGCCCAATCATGTTATGTGTAGTATACCCTCACTACAAACCCGCCAAAAAGAAATTCCCATCATCCATTTGTGGATGCCTCCTCTCAAACGAACTCTCATATATATACGTGTAATTTGTTCCATTCCATTGTGTTGGGCCGACCTAGCAAGATTAATTTCATTGTTAACCAACTAATCAATTACTCTACTCTTATAACACAATGAAAAAAATTAATTAATAAAATTTTAATGATCTGAATCAATTTTAAAAAATATTCAATGATGTCATTTAACCTAGAATGTGATTACGCTAATAGGTTTGTATGAGCAGTTAATTATGATATTTGGCCTATGTGATGCACCAACTACATTCATGAGGTTAATGAATGATATATCGTGAACTTTTATAAGTTCATTTTTTATTATTTATTTCGATGATTTACTAATATACATTGTGACATAGGAGGAGCACCTATCACATTTGATGCATGTGATAGAGACTTTAAAGAAGCATTAATTGTTGGTGCATCTAAGTAAGTATGATTTTTCACAATAGAGTTTTGTGCATTTGGGATATCTGATAGGTGGAGAAGATAGATACTTCCATGTGGAGGTCATCATGAAGTGGTTGGTAAGGTTTACTAAATGTTTTTCAGGATAGGATTTTTGTTGAGGAAGTGTAGTACTTGAAGCAATTTATACACTCGTTTTTAGAAGTAGAAAAATCAATCCACACCATAATTTCAAGTGGCAAGAATTTTTAATGGGGAAAGTGTCGGTGATGAGCCTTTGAATTGTTAAAGAAGAACACCAATCAAGCATTGGTTATAGCATTACCAAACTTACGGTACCCCTTCGAAGGGGATACATAAGCATGTGGGCATGCTATGGGAGAAATCTTGATGCTAATTAATTGAATTGAAAAAAATATGAAATTCGTACAAATAAAAAATAAAATTAAAATAAGAACCCACCATATTAATACTAAAAATATCTAATAAAAAAATAAATCAATATAGATCTAGTTTAATAAAATTAAAACTAGAACCCACCATACTAATATTAAAAATATCTAACAAACAAATAAATCAATGTAGATCTATTTTAACATAGATCTTTCATACATTGATCCATTATGTTTTTATTTTCTTGAAGTCCCTCTCATTTCTTAATAAATCTTGGACTAAAATAAATCTTTTTTAATACATATATAAACCTGATTAACAAAGCACCAGAACCCAAGTAGGTCATAACAAAATAGTCCTACAACTACATTTTGTCTGGCCTCAAAACAAGCATTGTTCAATTCGAATTTTGAATGGACACACACTTGATAAGTGATGGAAGTTTCATGATAATAGCCTCACACATAGATGAAGTGATTATATCATCATAAGGAACAACTAGATGATTTAGAGTCCTTAATGAAATACATTAAAACTCAATTTTATCACCATAAGCAACCACTAGGTGATTCAGAGTCCTTAATGAAGTTTTCCTTATTGTGCATGACAATTGAAATCAACTAGGAGAGCTAGAAATAATAGAAAATACCTAACATAATGATAAATAATGAATAGTGATTAAGTATATTTATGAAATCCCAAAGTTTGGGATGTTAACATTTTGTCTTCTTATTATTATCATGTATGCAAGTGATTGTTGTCATGAAAAGGAAAAACAATCAAAAGTGGTTTTAAGGTACAATAAAATGATTCTCAGGCTAAATTTTAAGAAGGAACCATATACAAGAGTATTTTAGTATAAAGTAAAGTATTCATATTCACTTGTGTGCCTTTATATTGGGTGTCTAGTGCCTAACAATTCAATCTAATATATTTTTATATATTTTGTAGCTAGAGATGCAAAAAAATTGAAATGAGAATTTGTTATCATTGTTTAAATCATGTCTACAAATGACTATGGTCATATATGACAATTAAGTTTCCTTAAACCAACTAAATTGCATTGTTGCTTATTACATTATATGAAATGAGTTATAGATGTTATTTAAAAAGTTATTAGCGGATACCCTACTAAATATGAAATAAGTTGTGGTTGTCAATTACATCGAAAGTATTGTGGAGATTTCCTATAGATTAGAGTAATTGAAAAGTAATTTTTTTTTATATTTTCCATAGACTGAGGAATAAAATTTAGAGTGGGGTCATAAAGGAGAGAAGTCATGCCCTAAATGGGTGCATTTTTAATCCAATTTTTTATTAAAAAGAGTTTGGTAAAATGGTAAAAGTTCAAGGATAGGGTGTGATAGTCTTATCGAGATATTTCTTGTTATATGGATGTGATGTGGAATGCATCAAACTATGGGTAGAGATAATGTAACCCTTGAGCGGTTTAGTTGACCATTATTGTTCTCAAAATAACAATGAATCAACTCTATAGTGGACATTGGTAGCATGAAAATATATTTTTTTGTATGTGTCAAATACATGATGGTACAAGTGAAAAGGAAATATTTTCTAAATAGCACAATGCTCTACAAAAAATTATAGTTGTTTGGAAAATACAAAGATGAAAGTTTAGAGTTTCCTCTATGGAATACATTCTTTTAACTATGAATTTTATTTCTCAACTTCTAGGATAAAATTTTGAATAAAATTTTAGTCATTAATATTATATCAAAAAACTAAATAAGCTTGGAAAAATATATCTAAAATTAGAAGAAAGAAGTAAAAAAATCTTTAAAACCACACAAACTATTTTAACAAAAAAAACATTATATTAAAAATTTTAAACAAATAGATCCACCAAAAAAGTAACATACATTATCTCACTCCTTATATGATTAAAGAAGCGAACTCATAATTCTCCATAAAATTTGTTTTAAAAATAGGTAAAACCTTATAATAATAATAATAAAATAGAGTAAAATATACATATACAATAAATTTATATATGTAGTGGCTTTAGTTTCTTCTAGATGTTACAAATGCATAAATTAGCAATACAATAATTGAAAGGAATATATTTCCAACCTAAATTTAAAAATTAAGTTTGACATCATCTTGACCTTGAGTTGCAAATCACATTATATTAGGGCATGGTTTAACTTATAGATGAAATGGCATTGTTCACTAGAATTTGGGGATTTAATTTCAAGCAAGATTTTTTTGTTAAAAATATATACATGGATTGAGTTACCTGAAAATCCCTTGGACATTAGAATTATATACATTTAACAACTTAAATCACGCTTTTAAAAATATTTACCGAATTTTAGTTAAACTTAACTAGAAGCAATACCTGAAAGTGTCATTTTCCTCTATTAAGGGTAAAATATAACTTCAAAGTGAAAAAAATTTCATCTTTAATTATATTGAATGCATTATGATAGAAATAGAGAAATATAATGATGATCACTACTTCTCTGATAACCTTGTAATATTAATCGTTGACAACCAAAAGCAGAGGACCAGAAAGGGCCTGTGCCAATATTACATAAATTACCTTGAAGTGATGTGGAGAGAATTTCATGAAACACATCTCACACCTTTTTTATAGACATCGTGGTAAATTTTGATCTGCTCATTTAATAGTCAATCACGCATTTTTTTTAGATACATGATTGAGGGAATCTTTAAACAAATATATATGGGTGTCTTTAAATGAATCATTCGAAGTTCTTTTGTTCACATACTCTTCTTCTATCATTTATATTTGCAACAATTCTTTTTGCGTATGTCAATGTTTGTGTATGTCAGTGTTTGGATTTGACTTTAAATGACTGGAATTGTTTTTGTTGAAAATGGCAACAAGAAATGCTAAAAATAGAAGTGCTAAAAATAACATCTCTATAAATAGCAGTTCAGGTACCAGTGCTGGACTAAGCAACAATGAATGAAAAATGGAACTGCTAAAAATAACATTGATATTTTTAGTAGTTCGGGATGGATTCCTATTTAGTCAGTCCCTATACTAAAATAGTGAATTAAAATTCAAATTTGATCTTAGCATTAGTTTGTAAAATAATTAATTAATTCATCTTGAGTTAATTAGTTAAGGAAAATCAAACTTGACGTCTATGTGTGGACATGCAATAGTTTCTCCATTAATTGGGGAATTTATCCATTAGTTAAAGGATAAGGATGATTTGTAATTATGAGTTGTAATTAGCTGGCTCAGTTAACTAACTCAAGTCTAGTTAGATTAATTCAAACAGTTTGTTGAATTAATTGTAAGTTCAGTTAGTTAATGCTTGAATGCATGTAACTGCTGCACTTCAGATAATTGAATATTCTCTCATAAATAACTCATGCATGTTAGTTTAGAGAAAGACCCAGTTGAGATCAGAGGAGGGACAATGTACTATCAGTTGGATGGATTTTTCCTATAAAGTAAACTTATCTGTGGAGAAGAATTTATCTCCTTCAGGATTTTGCAGTTAGATCAGAGGTTACAGTGAGCGTGATGAGGCCAATTCAAACATGTGACATCACTGGACCCAAGAAAAATTGTGTATGGAAACAGGAGGCTTGGATGGTAGAGGAGAAGGTTTGTGAGAAGCCTTTGACTGTCTAGGAGTAGCAGTTTGATTGCAGAGAGAGCAAGATAGCTTGTGAGATGATTCTTTTTGTAATTTGAACATATTTACACTTGTATGATAATACAAAGTTGGGATTTTAGGTTGAGGCTTTCCCCATGATATTTATTCTGTGTTATGTGTGATTGATTTCTCATTCTTAGTTATATGTGTTCTATTGATATTGCTGAATTCGATTAAGCTTCCACAAAGTGTTGTAGAACTAGATCTCGTATTGTGTTTTAGGATATTACATAACCTCTTGATCTACAGTGGGAATTTCTACATGGTATCAGAGCAAAGGTGGTCAAAGGAGAAGAAAAATATACAAGAAGGGAGAAGTTCGAAGTTTGTGGTTTCTGAATATAGAAATCGAGTTCTTATCACATCTCAATCTCACCAATGGCGTTTAGTGGTTTAAAACTCGAGTATGCCCTTGATTGCAGCTCGAGTTATATAGCCTGGAAGGATCACATGGAGGCCTTAGTAGAGGATAACGGCCTAAAGGACTTCATTAATCAAGAAGTACCCAAGCTGACTGATGCTACTCATTTGGCAGAATGGAAGAAATGTGTGGCTAGTGCAAGGAGAATCCTCCTAGAGGGAGTTCGAGACCACATTGTCTCGAGCCTCCATGGGAAGGAGACACCGTTTTTTATTGTGGAAAACTTTGAAAGATTTATATCAGAATAGCAGCGATTAGAGGAAGCTAGCGCTAAGAGACAAGATTCGTAAGATCAAGTGTGAAAACGGTGACACGACCTCTACATATCTAAACAAGATGATCTTGGAAGTGTAGGGATCATGACAGACGATGATGACATGGTGAGTCTTGCACTCCTCGGTCTTCCTAAGAGCTGGCATAGCTACTAAGACTCGGTTAATGGAAGAGAAAAACTGCCATATTGGGAATGACTTTGGTCAAATCTGATGCAGGAGGAGATAAGAAGAAGCACCAGAGATGGTTCTTTATCCATGGAGGATAAAGGAAATTGTGCCTTAGTGAATAAGGCAAAGAGAGGGAACGAGAAGGATTCTCATTCCAATTCGAGTTATTCCCATGGTGGGAAGAAGTTTGACAAATCAAAAGTGTGATGCTTTCATTGTCATGAGGTGGGCCATTTTGTTACAGATTGTCCACTAAAGAAATCCAAGAAGGGATCCTTGGAAGGATCAGAAGGTGAGGCACTTGCCTCACAGTTTGAGTTGGATTTCACACTCTTCACATGCATGGTTTCATCCATGGTGGGAAGGGGTTGGTTTCTTGATAGTGGAGCTTCTTTCCACATGATCGACGACAAGAGTTTGTTCAGTACCTTGGACGAGAAAGATCTCCAGATACTCATAGAGGTGGATAATGATGAAAATTATAGTGCCTCAGGTGTAGGCACAATTGTTTTTTAGAGGGAGCATGGAGTTCGCATTACCTTGACAAATGTCAAGTATGTACTAGGACTGAAGAAAAACTTGGTGTCAATCGCGATGTTGGAAGATAGAGGCTATGATGTAGTCTTCAGTAAGGGAAAGGTTTTCCTTGGCCACATCACCACTAGACAGGTGAAGTAGATCTGTTCACGAGTCAAGAACCTATATGCTCTTGAGGTTTAAGATGCATGCAAAGACTTAAGGAGAAAGGTTACTAATGGAGACTTGGTGGTTGAGAGGGAAAGTACATTACCTCTCAACATGCACCCATAGGAGAAGTCTTAGAAAATTGTTGAGGAGCCACGATTGGTGAAGTAACTTCAAGAGGTTGTGGAGAAGCCACAACTGGAGAAGATGATAGGAGATCAGGTGGAGGCATCCACTCATGTAGAGAACTCCAGTAGGGGAAAATTTTGAGCCAGGTGGGCAGAGGTATCACATGCATCGATACCTCCATGTAGGAAGTGGGGTGATGTGGATTGATTGTCCCAAGAAGGCTGGAATAGGGGCAGGATCCTTGAGGCACCCAACCTCTTTGATTCGACTTTGCTACGGGAGCCCCGATGAGGAGTAGTGGGACTGGCTGAGTGGGTAGATATAGATGCAGATGGAGCGGCAGAGAGAGCTATAGTGCAGGAGTCCCAAGACAGTGCAGAGCTAACAGGCTGCAACAATGCGAGAGGCACAAGATTGTTGCACCAGTGCAAGATGACACAGAGAGGTGTGCAACGGTGTGAGATGCATGGAGTGTTGTTGTAGCTCATAGGTCATAGATGGAGCACTTTTCAGCGACAAAGGGAGCTTCAACATCAAAGTATGTTTCTATCCCAACAAAGAGGTTAGTTGGGAGTTTTTTTGTTTCTAGAGTAGCTGGAGCGTCCACACTTGGAAGAAGCGTTGCATGCAGAACATTCTAAAGGTTCAGGATCAGGTTCGAGTTGAAGCCTTTCTTGTTGAGAGGTAATGTTGAAAATGGCAACAAGAAATTCTAAAAAAAGAAGTGCTAAAAATAGCAATTGGTAGTTTTAGCAGTTCGGGATGGATTCCTATTTCAGTCAATCCCTATACTAAAATAGTGAAGTAAAATTCAAATTTGATCTTAGCAGCAGTTTGTAAAATAATTAATTAATTCATCTTGAGTTAATTAGTTAAGGAAAATCAAACTTGAAGTCGATGTGGGGACATGCAACAGTTTCTCCATTAATTGAGGAATTTATCCATCAGTTAAAGGATAAGGATGAGATGTAATTATGAGATGTAATTAGTTGGCTCCGTTAACTGAGTCAAGTCTAGATAGATTAATTCAAATACTTTGTTGAATTAATTGTAAGTTCAGTTAGTTAATGCTTGCATGCATGTAACTGCTGCACTTCAGATAACTGAATATTCTCTCATAAATAACTCATGCATGTCAGTTCAGAGAAAGACCTGGATGATATCAGAGGAGGGACAATGTACTATTAGTTGGATGGATTTTTTCTATAAAGGAAACTCAGCCATGGAGAAGGATTTATCTCCTTCAAGATTGCGCAGTTAGATCAGAGGTTATAGTGAGTGTGATGAGGCCAATTCACACATGTGACATCACTAGACCCCAATAAAAATTGCACAAGGAAATATGAGGCTTGGAGGGTAGAGGAGAAGGTTTGTGAGAAGCCTTTGACTTTCTATGAGCACCAGTTTGACTGCAGAGAGAGCAGGATAGCTTGTGAGATGATTCCTTTTGTAATCTGAACATATTTCTACTTGTATGATAATATAGAGTTGGGGTTTTAGGCTAAGGCTTTCCCCGTAATATTTCTTATGTGTTATGTGTGATTGATTTCTCATTATTAGTTATATGTGTTCTCTTGATCTTGCTCAATTCAATTAAGCTTCCACAAAGTGTTGTAGAAGTAGATCTTGTATTGTGTTTTAGGATATTACATAAGCTGTTGATCTACACTGGGAATTTCTACAATTTTGAGATGTAGTTTTCTTTTAATTTTTATAATTGTGATATGACATATCTTTGGTTTCTTTGACTTGTGTGTTATTGGTTTTTTTGTACTTTTTATAGACCTACTATCAGTGATTTGTTGATGAAACTTTCTCCCATTGAGTAACAATATAAAAACATTGTCTCTTGCTGATATTCCAATAAGTTATTGGGAGGCTATGACTCTATACAACATATGAATGTCAAAGTGAAAAAGGGTCGTTACAGAATCCTTGATTATGTAGTAGCATTATATTATTTCTATTTGTATATTATAATGCCTTCATAACACTTTTTTTCATATGCTTGATTGAATTGTGTATATGCCCTAATATCTACATGTGGTATAAGTTAATCAATGGTAATTACCTAATGCATTATAAACTATTTGATAATTTGCACTTGAATGATTTTACATTTGGTTTATTTTCCATATTTGAATATTTGTTATATCATGAACTTATCACATAAGAATTGGTTTAAATATATTACTGACAACACAACTCATTTGCAATTATTGTGAGTTTGTATTCATGTGTATGGTGATACTTCTTTTGAAAGTTTCATATCTACAATCATGAGAAATGATGGTTCTTGGGCTAAGGGCTATTGCTTTCAGACTTTTATCATGGTTTTATGGGTGATTTGGCATTCTTGTCAGGTATGTTAATCTTGATTTGCACCAATTGTCTCAAATCCACCACTCATAAACACTCATATATGACAACCATTAATGTCTCTATACCATACCTCTCGACTATCAACATTTGAGTTAATCCCTTGGGGTTTCAAGGTTACCAACACCTTGTTACTTCATTGTTCTTGTTCATACTTTTTACATTGTTATGTAAGTTAGGGTCAGTTGACTCACTTGTTTCACATTGTCCCTTTATGTTTCACCCTAATTCCTGGCTGAAACCAGCTTCAATTCTAACCATGACACCCCTTATCCAGTCTAACGTCACTTATGCTAAGATAGTAGAGGCATATCATGAATGTGTAGACTTGTTCCACTAGGTCAACTGTTGGGATTTACTTCAATTGTTTCAGGGTTATGGTAAAGGGTTTATCAGGGATTTTTCATCTTCTTTTGATACAAAGAAAGCCAGAGTTGGGAATCTAGATATGGTTACATATATTTATTTCATTGCAACAACTACTCATATCCCCTTTGAGAGAGAGAAATGATCTAAAAATTGTGCAATGTGTGACATTCCCTAGAAGCAACTTATCATCAGTAAATATTGTGGATATCATGTGAAAGGTATGCCAATTTCCTCTTTGAAATCTAAATGGCATAATTTGTGCTTTTGTTGCATCAATATGTTACTTGTAAAGGGTGACATAGTCTGGTTTTTATTTATCATAAAAGGTGGTTAATGGCATTTCACGTCCATAAACTTAATTTTTCCTTTTATCTATATAAAATCCTAACCAAAATGTCCTGCACATACTAGTCACATCGAAAGAAGTCTAAAATATCACTCTTTCATCACAATTTGATCTATATTCTAGTTAGAAACCATTTGGAAAAGACAAGGGATGAATGAGATCATTTACTAGATCGAAATGGTTTTGAAAATCCCCAATTACCCGAGTATTATAGTTCCTCGGGAATTTGTACACATAACCCTTCAGTTACGAAAATGTCATTCATTATATAATGATTGAGAAGAATCATTTCATGAGGAAAACCCTCAACCATTTCATTTCGAATGATAATAATCTTGAAATCCCCATACCTACTTGTGCTTGCTTAACTAGAAGCATGAATAAGGGTACTATTGTTTGTGATATTGAATTAAAATAGGAATTTAAGGATAAAAGAGAAGTGAAACACTCCAGGGTAAGTCTTCAGCCCAAAATTGTACCCAAATAACCCGCATATGAAAAAGTGATAATACAATGAGAACAAAACCCTCAATCTAAAGTTAATATTAAGCTAATTTAGAGGAAAGTTCCTTGAGCAAGGTGAAAGAGACAATAGAATAATCCTAGAAATGATGAGTTTGTCCATATCGAGGCTCATTGCGAGGCTCATCCATGCCTCTTGTTATGATGACAGTCCTCCAAGAAACATCCATTTGAATGAGCATAAATTAAGGACATGTATTGGTATGTACAATACTTGCTCATTATCCCGTGTCTTGAAAACTATTTTAATAATATTGTCCACGAAAATAAGGAAATCAGAACTTCAATTCAAGGTAAGGAAAGACACAGGGAACATAAATCTTCCAGTAGTAAAAAATAAATCTCAGTCTAAAGATACACATATTATTATCAGGTCATCGATGGTGAAAGTAGTTATATCTTCTGATGTAGATGGTTATGATCCTGATAGGTAATGACTTTATTATTATCTATGATCTGGATTTTTGAAGCTTTCAAGGTATGTATCTATTTTTATTTATTTTACTAAATTTTAAAAAGGGCAAATACAAAATCCATGATTTTATAGTAGCCATATCTTGTTGTCCATATAAATGTCTAATATAAGGCTTGTTGGTTGTAACAAGTCATCCATATTCACCAGATAATGACCTTAGATTCCACAATGGAGGATAACTAAGCTATAAAGGAGAGAAGTCATGCCCTAATGATTACATTGTGCATTTTCCCTATTACATCTATAGGCTTGTTTATTTGAGAATAGGATTCTCACACATTTAATTTAATTATTAATAATTATTAGTTAAATGGTAGAGGTTTAACCTCCATGGAATATGCAAGAATAGTCATAGTAGTATTCACATATGCAGGGTTAAGATTTATCTCCAAGTTAATTATGTTCGTTTAATGAATTGATGTCAGATTGTTTAATTAAAGGAAACATCATATCAACATGTATTATATTGGACATGTCATATTGGTAAGCCATGGTATTGGCCCATAGTATCGTAAGAAGAGCTATTTACTTGAGTTAAGAGTTTCCATGGTAAAGTGGGGATAAAAATTATAATAAATTTATAATCTAGTTAAATTTTATGATTCTTTTTTATCTGGGTAATGTGAGATGTATAACGGGGAAAGTGTTATGATTCTTATCATGGGTTAATGTGTATACAAGTCATTTAATTTATATGGTTGCACTAGTTAAAAAACATAAGAGTAAAAGTTCTGATTATGGGGTTTGTAGTCTTGTTGACTTGTTTCTTATTATATGGCACTGATGTAAAATACAACATCAACCCATCCGTAAAGACAATGTAAACTTTGATATTCATCACTTTATGTATAAATATAAAATTGTTCTCAAAATGACAACGAATCTACTCTATAGTGGACACGCATAACATGCAAATCTATTTGTATATGTCATGTACATAATCTATGGTATAGCAAAAAGGAATTATAAATATTTAAGAAAAACATTTTTAATAGAAATTTACATGTTAGCATAATTATATAAATTAAATGACTAGTAAATGTTAATAACTATCCATACATAATAAACATCAAAACATCTACTTCATAATACATCTTATGTTGCTAAAATTTGAAAAATTATGAAATTAACCACATTATTATTATTATTATAAGTTAAATATATATTCATTTTAGAGAGCATGGAAGAAGATTTATATGGGTGTATCAAAGAACATTTCAAATTTGCACCGGCGTGGACAGATGAGGTGACGTGGATGTGAAGCGAATTTCTTGAAAAGCATCAGAAGAGAAGGCAACTGCTTTCCTATTTTCAAGAAAAGCATCTCACGCTTTTTTGTTATAGACTTTGTGGTAAACTGTGATCCGTTTAAGGCTTTTTGGATGGAATCTTTATGCTGTTTCGAAATAGATTGATGAGGTGCATATATATATGAGTGCAATTATTCGAATAGTTCCAAGTTTTTTTGTTCACATCCTCCTCTTCTATCTTCTCTGTTTGCCAAACAACAAAGTTTTTCTCTGGTGTACGTCAATGTTTGTACCGCTCTGACTGTGTTGGTTCCTTTGTTTTTTTCTATATTGTCTGTGTTGTGTGTCTGTACCCTGTGCTAGTGCTAAAATTGGTATTAGCAAACTCAAGTCAAGTGTTTCTTGCAAGAATCACCTCAACCATTTGAAGAGACCCTGCAAGATGAGTGAGTTCATGGAGGAGGCATTGATTTGAAGAGACCTTGCAAGATGAGTGAGTTCATGGAGGAGGCATTGAGGGAAATGTTGTAGCTCCTCCTGAACGATTTGAAGAGACCCTGCAAGATGAGTGATTTCATGGAGGAGCATTCTCTGGCCTTGATGGTGTTCATATCGCTTACAAACTGATGCAACAACTGTGGCATCCTTGAAAATAGGCCAGAGTGTGCAACAACAATCCTTCGGTTTTGAAGGTGGATCTTAAGGCACCAGAGGCCGAATATGAAGAGACCAACAGTTCTTAACACTCACACCTAGATCCGACTGTAATCGACGGCACATGGCCCAACGAAGTTTAATGATTTTTGTTCACAGGATCTACGGTCATCATTTGTTCCGAAAGAAAGATCTGCATTTGTAGGATGAATGAGAGCCCATTTGTTTCATCATTTGCAATTGTAAGGAATTTCATTGTAGCTTTTGATAAAGAAGACCGGATTTGAATTTAACCTAACCAAGAGGATCAACAAGAAGATCCTCCAGAAGGGAGGGATGCATGGATGAATGAAAGTCGATGTCATGAAGTCTGTATTTGTATTTACAGTGGAGAACCGTACAGCCACGACAGGTATGCTTCTTCTATTTATTTTATATACATATTCATGATTTATTCTTTGGTTTTGGTGGCATGGCTTAGAGAAAAATTTTCAATTTTCTTCTCCTTTATTTCTACCCAGACTCCTTCACTACCTTCTTGGCTCTGTCATGTTTTTAAAATCTCTTAATTCTACTGCTTTAAGTTTTCTGCTCTCTTCTTGATCCGATTAATTCTTCTTCATTTTTAGTTTTCTTTCACTTTTCTTGTTCTCTCTGGTTTTATTCTCGAGCTTGTCCTTAACCGCATTAATTACTTATTAATAAATTTTCTTGTTCTATCTTGGACTTGTCCTTAATCGCATTAATTACTTATTAATAATGTTTTTAGATCTTTTTTCTCTAATCTGAATGTTCTGGCTCTCCCACAAGTTCTGGCCCTCCCACAATATCGGGGGGTTTTCCATAGTAGCAGCCTCGAAAAGTCTAAAAGTCAGTTTGGTCACGCTTTTCCTAGGTAAAGACATAGCACTCTATATTATTCCTTTTTCACCCTTCAAACTTCTTGTGCATTTTCTTTAGAATGGATGAACACCTTCAGAAGCTTCGGGAAGATTGGACTATCTGCTTCAACCGATTTCTAGGTAGTTTCTTCTCACTATTATCATCCCTCCCTCTTCAATATTAATGCTACAGCATTTTTGTCACTTGTCATTTCTAGCCGTTCACAAACTTTACCGTTTAATGCCATAAATTTTTTTAAAGTATCATTTGTATTCACCTCACCGAATTTACGTTCACCTTTAGGGTGATGTGGATAGTGTAGTTCCCTCATGCGCCTTTAGGGTGATGTGGTTATATCTGGTCAATGTTGGTTTTCATGTGGTTAGTGGCATTGTAGTGAGATAAGATAATTCGAATTCTCTTTGCATACGGTTATCTGTTTCATAAGCCCCGAATTTTAAACATGAATTTTTGAACTCATTGCATATTTTAATTTTCTTTATGGATTATTTTTCTACATTTCTTTCTCTTTTTTAAATATTTAATTTTCTAATTTTAAATATTTAATTTATTCAATAACGGTTTATATTAAATTATTTTGTATGTAACAAATTAAATTAATTATTATTGTTTTATTTTATTTGAGTTTATATCATTTATAGCTATTAGTGAAGAATTTTTCTATTTAATTATTATATTTGAATTGTTTAGTTATATTTGTGTTTGTATAAACTGAATTTTTTGATTTATAATGAAATATTATTTTATTATATCTAATTATTTATCTTTTGGAAATTGATGATATAAAATAAAATATTCATGAATAGAGTTGTTTTATTTTTATAAGATATGTGAAAGGATGGGTTTGTTTATCTAAATGTGAAAATAAGCTTACAATATTTTTTTTAAATGTAGTCATAAATTGTATTTTTTTTATAGTATGACATATTTGTTACATGACATGACATCGATATTTATGTATAGACATTGTTTTTGATTTATAATGATATGTATATGTTGGTGTATTTTATGTGTCTTTTTCAATGAAAGAAATTTTTGTTTGTTTATGTGATATAGTGGTTGTGCTTTTCTTAATTAGATAATATGAATCCATTGAAAGATAATATGATGTTGACATTTTTTTTTACGTATGTTGATATGTATGTATTTGTGATATAATCACTATTTCTCTTAGATATTATGATGGTTATTGATTTCTAATTGATAAGATGTTTTTGTTTTCTACATGATGTAAATTGTATTTGTTAAATGATATGATTATGGTAACGATGATTATGTTTTTGTTTGTTAAGTGGCATGCTTTAGGTTGTTTCATGATATGATGCTGATAATGAGAGTGCGAGAGATAATGAGAGTGTGGGGCAAGAGAAACAGAGGGAGGAGGATGCGGGGAGGGACGATGGGGAGAGAGAGAGAGAGACAGAGACAGAGAGGGGAGGGGGGTGGAGAGAGAGAGAGAGAGATAGAGAGGGGGAGGGAAGGAGGGAAAGAGAGGAAGGGGGGTGGGGAGAGAGGGGGTAGGAGGAAGATAAATAGGTGGGAGGAGGCAGAGAGAGAGAGAGAGTTGGGCAAGAGGGGAGGATAGGGAGAGGGAGAGGGGAAGAGGGGAGGATAGGGAGAGGGAGAGGGGAAGAGGGGGAGGGAGATCGGAAGAGAGAGAGATAGGCGAGGGGAGAGGAAGAGGGTGAGCAAGAGAGGGGGAGGGGGATAGGGGGCGAGAGAGGGTGAGGGGGAGAGAGAGTGAGAGTGGGGGAGGGGCAAGGGGAGGAAAGGGGATAGGGAGGAAGAGGAGGAGAGGGCGGGAGAGGGGGAGTGTGAGATGGAGAAGGAGAGGAAGGGGGGTCGTCAAAGAGAGAGAGAGAGAGATAGAGAGAGAGGTGTTTAGGGGGAGAGAGGCAAAGAGAGGGGGGGAGGAATGGGGAGAGAGAGAGAGAGAGAGAAGGAGAGTGCATGAAAGAGAGAGAGGTAATGAGAGAGAGAGAGAGATAATGAGAGTAATATAGATAATGTGTGTGTGTGGGTGGGTGAGAGAGAGAGAGAGAGAGAGGCTGGGGGGAGGGATAGGGGGAGAGAGATGGCCAGGGGGAGATGGAGGGAGAGGAGGAATGGGAGGTGGTAGGAGAGGGAGATGGGGAGGGAAGGGGGATATTGAGAGAGAGAGGAAGAGAGAGAGTGGGAGAGAGGAGGGAGTGATAGGGAGAGGGAGATAGGGAGAGAGAGGGAGGGAGAGACATTGAGGGAGGGAGAGGGTGAACAAAGAGAGGGGGAGGGAGAGAGGGAGAGAGATACTGGAAGTGGGAGAGAGAGATAAGTTGGGGGGGGAGGAGGATAAGGCAGAGGCGCAAGGGGAGAGAGAGTGAGAGAGGGGGAGGGTGAGGTGAAGAGAAAGGGGGGGAGGGAGAGAGGGGGTTAGTGAGAGATAGGGGGAAGGGGAGGGAGAGAGGGAGAGTGAGGCAGATACCAAGAGAGCGTAGGAAGGGAGGAGGGAGAGAGAGAGAGAGAGAGAGAGAGAGAGAGAGAGAGCTGGGGTAGGAGGGGGAGAGGGAGAGAGGAAGTGAGAGGGAAAGGAAGAGCAGGAGAGGGAGAGAGATGGACAAAGAAGAGAGGGAGGGAGTAGGGAGAGAGAGAAAGGAGAGGCCAGGGGAGGGGGAGAAGGCGGAGGGGAAGAGAGGAAGAGAGAGACAAAGGGGGAGAGAGAAGGGGAGAGAGACAGAGGGAGCACGAGAGAGACAGAGAGGGAGAGGGAGATATAGAGGGAGAGGGGGAAGGGGAGGGGGAGAGAGGGAGAGGGATGGAGAGGAGGAGGGGGAGGAGGAGAGATGGAGAGGGAGGGAGAGGGGGAGGGGCATGTGTAGGGGATTAAGCAATAGGGAGATAGGGAAATGAAGAGTGTGAGGGAGAGTGAGAGAAAGAGGGAGGGAGCGATAAAGCGAGAGAGAGAGAGAGAGAGAGAGAGAGAGAGAGAGAGAGAGAGAGAGAGAGAGAGAGAGAGAGAGGGAGAGAGGGAGAGAGAGAGAGAGAGATCTAATGAGAGAGTGAGAGAGGTAATGTGAGTGATAGGGAGGGGGAGGGAAGGGATAGGTGGAGAAAAATGATGAGGAGGAAAGGGTCAGATATTAGGCCGGGTAGATGACAAGAGAGGGGGAAGGGGAAGGAGAGAGGTAGAGGAAGTTATAGGAAGAGAGAGAGAGAGAGAGAGAGAGAGAGAGAGAGAGAAGGAGAGGGGGAAGGGGAGAGAAAGTAAGAGAGGGGGAGAGTGAGGTGAAGAGAGAGTGGGAAGAGGAGGGAGAGGAGGAGAGGGTGGGATATAGGGTGGTAGAGAGGGAGAGGGAGGTAAATATCGAGAGAGTGTAGGAAGGGAGGAGAGGGACACGGAAGTAGAGGTAGAGAGAGAGCTGAGTTAGGAGGAGGAGAGGGAGAGAGGGAGAGAGAGGGAAAGGGAGGGCATGAGAGGGAGAGATTGAGAGAGACATACAAAGAAGAGAGGGAGGGAATGACAAGAGAGAGAGAGAGAGGAGGCGAGGGGAGGGGGAGGGAAAGAGAGGAAGAGAGAGAGAGGGGGGGAGAGAGAAAGGGAGAGACATAGAGGGAGAATGAGAGAGACAGAGGGGGAGAGGGAGAGGGAGATGGAGATGGGGAAGGAGAGGAGGAGAGAGGGAGAAGGCGTGATAGCGGGAGGGGTATGTGGATAGGCGGAGAGGGAGGGAGAGGGGGAGGGTCATGGGTAGGGTTAGGGGTAGGGGATAAAGCGATAGGGAGATAAAGATTGTGAGGGAGAGTGAGAGAAAGAGGGAGGGAGCAATAAAGTGAGAGAGAGAGAGAGAGAGAGAGAGAGAGATAGAGAGAGAGAGAGAGGGATATCATGAGAGAGAGAGAGAGAGAGAGAGAGAGAGATATCATGAGAGAGAGAGAGAGAGAGAGAGAGAGAGGGAGAGAGGGATATCATGAGAGAGAGAGAGAGAGATAATGATAGAGTGAGAGAGATAATGCGAGAGAGAGAGAGAGAGAGAGAGAGAGAGAGAGAGAGAAGTGATAGTGGGAGAGAAATGGTGAGAGAAATGGTGAGTAGGAGAGGGCCTAATAGGGGGTCGGGGAGATGACAAGAGAGGGGGAGGAAGTTAGAATAAGAGAGAGAGAGAGAGGGAGGAGGGAGGGAAAGAGAGAGAGAGAGATGGAGAGCGGGAGAGAGGAGGGAGGGAGGAGAGGGAGAGAGAGGGAGAGGGGGAGAGGGAGAGAGACAAAGATAAAAGAGAGGGGGAAGGAGTTGGGAAAGAGAGGGTTGGTGTTGGGCCCCTATACTACTAGTGTAACCCCTTATTGTTATTAGTATAACCCACTTATTGTATTGATGTACCCATGTAGTGCCCATATTGTTACTATTGTGCCCCATACAAGCCCACTATTGTTATTATTGTGCCCTTACATTATTATTGTTATGTCAGCTCTGATTATGTTATAACCCCTTAGACTCCTATATATAGAAAGGAGGTCTTTTCATTTGTATCATCCAAGAATTGTTCATTTATGTAATGTAAAGGAGGTTTCCCCCTCGAAAAGGCTGAATTCTAAGGCGTTGATCTATCTTTTCTTAAGCTGGTTTCATAACATTTGGTATCAGAGCTTTGGATTCTAGGGTTTCGCTGCCCCAAACAGGTCATCATGGAATTTTCGCTATAACTTTTTTTCTATGACGTTTCAGAAGTCACAAAAAAAAACCCATTTGAGAAGAAATCGCGCTAATCCTTAGGTCCAAATTTCAGAGCTTTTCACACGATATTTGCGGAGATATGATCTGAGGAAGTTGGTCTTTTTGCAGACTCCTGAATTACATTCAAAACAGGTGACCTGGGGAAAATCGTCATAACTTTCTCTCTGGGGATCGGATTGAAATTTCGTAAGAAGGTGCAGAAAGAGGACGGATTGTAGTTTCTTGTAGGCATTTTTCAGATCCAAAGGTTGAAAAAAATGACACGTGGCACTTCGTACAATTTTACTCTTCTGGAAAGGTCTATAATGAGGTCATCTTGGGAGATTGTGCATAACTCTTTCTTAGAGAATCCAATTTGGATCAGACTCGTGGCATTGGAAAGAGACACAGAGGGCTACTATAGTTCATAATTTCAGAACTTAAAGATCTAAAAGTACATAGTTACAGTCATTTCAAGGTCGAGCTCCTAAAATCAAGAAAAAGCAAGATGAGGAAGTTTGATTGCAAGGATCCGGTAAATTGGATACTTCAGATGGAGCAATATTTTGATCTACATGGTGTACAACTGTTACAAAAGGTATGTATTGCATCTTCATATTTAGAACCAGATCAATTTTTATGGTATGAAGGGCTTTGTTCTCGTAAAAGACTTGTTACATGGTCAATTTTCACGGAGGAAATGATAGCACATTATGAGGATACAAAGAGCAACACCACAACAATTGGAAAGAGTAAAAGGGCTTTGTGACATAATGGAAAGAAAAATTATGGAAACCAGGAAGCATACCCCTCACAACTATAAAGATGAAAGTGTTGTTTCTCCCAGCCTTCCACAACCTACAAGGGTTACACCACAAAAATTGGAAGAAAAAAGGGAAAAAGGGCTTTGTTACAAATGTGATAGCAAATGCACTAAAGTTCATAGGTGTGCTGAGAAGAAATTATTTTACATAGAATATGAAGAGGAGGAAGAAAAGGATCAAGAAACATCAAAAGAAGAGGATATACGCTAGGACACCACCCCAGAGAAAGAAGAAATGAATCAGACCATATCTTGTAAAGCATTGGCAAGAATTACCACTCCTAAAACTATCAAGATAGAAGGACACATCAAGAAGAAAAATGTTCAAGAAGTGAAAGATCACATTGAGCATCAAGAAATGAATCTGGCCATATCTTGTAAAGGACTGGAAAAATTACCACTCCTCAAAAGATAGAAGGACATATCAAGAAGAAAAAGGCTCAAGCAGAGAATGATGACATCGAGCATCAACAGCAAGTTCTCCAACTTTTAAAGGATAACGCCACTTCGGTGCAAAATCAAACGAAACAATAGGTAGATCAACATCGTAGTGAAAAATGTTTTGATGTAGGTGATTGGGTATTTTTATTGCTACATCTCAAGCAAGCTATTTATGAGAAGGAAATGTTGGCAATACTACATGCACTTAAAAAATGGCGACCTTACCGAATGGGAAGACTCTTCAAGGATGAGGATGTGGAAGCATTGTTTTGTGCTATTTATAATATCCAACCAGATTGGATAAACGAAGCAAGGTATGAATGGAAGAAGGACGAAGAAGTATGGCCACTTATTCAAGAGTTGTAAAAGATCCCAATTCAAGCAATATTGCTAGAAATTGAAGAGGAAGGAAAAATCATATTGGAACCTGGAGTAGTCACAGAAACAAGAACCCGACAGCTACGAAATCGATCAATTTCAGAGTATCTCATCAAGTGGAAGAACTTACCCGCTGAATATTCCAAATGGGAGGACAAGAATTTTATACAGAAGCATCAAGAACTACTCAAGCATTGAGGACAATGCTTTTTGAAGGAGAGGGGCATGTTAGGCCCCTATACTACTAGTGTAACCCCTTATTGTTATTAGTATAACCCACTTATTATATTGATGTACCCATGTAGTGCCCATATTGTTACTATTGTGCCCCATAGAAGCCCACTATTTTTATTATTGTGCCCTTACATTATTATTGTTATGTCGGCTCTGATTATGTTATAACCCCTTAGACTCCTATATATAGAAAGGAGGTCTTTTCATTTGTATCATCCAAGAATTGTTCATTTATGTAATGTAAAGGAGGTTTCCCCCTCGAAGAGGCTGAATTCTAAGGTGTTGATCTATCTTTTATATCTTTTCTTGAGCTGGTTTCATAACAGTTGGAGTGGGGCGAGATAGAAAAGGGGTGGGAGAGGGTGGAAGAGGGGGTGGAGAGCGAGAGAGGGAGAGTGAAAGTTGGAGGGAGGGGGAGAGGGAGAGAGAGGAAGAGGTGTAGGGAGAGAAAGAGGGAGGTGGGGAGAGAGAAGGGGAGAGGGAGAGGGGGAGAGAGGGGGAGGAGGAGAGGGAGAGAAAGAGGCGGGGGGAGAGAGGTGGAGGAGGAGAGGGAGAGAAAGAGGTGGGGGGAGAGAGTGGGAGAGGGAGAGGGGGTGCGAGAGAGGGAGAGGAGAAAGGGAAGAGGGAGGGGTAGAGCGAGAGAAGAGGAGGGGAGAGAGAGAGAGAGAGAGAGAGAGAGAGAGAGAGAGAGAGAGAGAGAGAGGGAGAGGGAGAGGGAGAGGGAGAGGGAGAGAGGAGAGAGAGGAGAGAGAGAGAGAGAGAGGGAGAGAGAGGAGAGATAGGGAGAGGAGAGAGAGGGGGGGAGGGAAAGAATCAAAGAGAGAGATATGTGGGGGGAGAGAGGGGGAGGGAAAGTATCAAAGAGCGAGATATGTGGGGGGAAGAGAGGGGGAGGGGGGAGAGGGAGGGAAAGGGAGAAAGAGAGAGATAAGTGGGGGAGAGAGGGGGAGGAGGAGAGGTCGAGCGAGAGTGGGAGGGGAAGAGAGCGGGGGAGGCGAAGGGGGAGAAGGGGGGGGAGGGGGAAGGAGTGAGGGAGAGGAAGAGGGAGAGAAATAGAGAGAGGGGGAGAGAGAGGGAGAAGGAGAGGGGGAGAGAAATGGTGAGGAGGAGAGTGCCTGATAGGGGGTCAAGGAGATGACAAGAGAGGGGGAGGAAGTTAGAAGAAGAGAGAGAGCGAGAGGGAGGAGGGAAGGAAGAGAGGGAGAGAGATGGAGAGCGGGAGAGAGGAGGGAGGGAGGAGAGGGAGAGAGAGGGAGATGTAGAGGGAGAAGGGGAGAGGGAGAGATATAGAGATAAAAGAGAGGGGGAAGGAGGGTGGGAAAGAGAGGGTTGGAGTGGGGTGAGATAGAAACAGGGTGGAAGAGGGGGGGGAGAGAGAGAGAGAGGGAGAGTGAAAGTTGGAGGGAGGGGGAGAGGGAGAGAGAGGAAGAGGTGTAGGGAGAGAGAGAGGGGGAGAGGGAGAGGGATAGAGATAAAAGAGAGGGGGAAGGAGGGTGGGAAAGAGACGGTTGGAATGGGGTGAGATAGAAAAGGGTGGGAGACGGTGGAAGAGGGGGCAGAGAGAGAGAGAGAGGGAGAGTGAAAGTTGGAAGGAGGGGGAGAGAGAGAGATATAGAGAGGGGGAGAGGGAGAGAGAGGAAGAGGTGTAGGGAGAGAGAGAGGGAGGTGCGGAGAGAGAGAGGGATAGGGTGGGAGATAGAAGGGGAGAGGGATAGGGGGGGAGAGGGGGAGGAGGAGAGGGAGAGAATGAGGTGGGGGGAGAGAGTGGGAGAGGGATAGGGGGCATGAGAAAGGGAGAGGGAGGGGTAGAGTGAGAGAAGACGAGGGGGGAGATAGAGATAGGGAGAGGGAGTGGAAGAGAGAGAGAGAGGAGGAGGAGAGAGAGAAGGGGGGAGAGTGGAGGACAGGGAGAGGGAGAGAGGGGGAGGGAAAGGATCAAAGAGAGAGAGATGTGGGGGGAGAGAAGGGGAAGGGGAGAGAGGGAGGGAAAGGGAGAAAGAGAGAGATAAGTGGGGGATAGAGGGGGTGGGGAGGAGAGTGAGAAAAAGAGGGGGGAGAGAGTGGTAAAGGGAGAGATCGAGTGAGAGTGGGAGGGGAAGAGAGGAGGGTTGGCAAAGGGGGAGGTAGAGAGAGAGCATAGGAGATAGAGAGAGAAAGGGGGGAAGAGGGGGAGGGGGGAGGAATGAGGGAAAGGAAGAGGGAGAGAAATAAGGAGAGGGGGATAAAGAGGGAGAAGGCGAGGGAGAGAGAGAGCAATGGAGGAAGAGGGTGATATAATAGAGGGGGAGGGGGAGGAGGAGAGAGAGGAACAAAGGGGGGAGATAGAGAGAGGGGGAGGGATAGGGGGAGAGAGAGGGTGGGGGCAAAGGAGTGGGATAGGGGGAGTGTGAGATAAGGAGTGAGAGTGAGAGGGGGAGAGAGCAGGGTAGAGAGAGGATGGAAGTGAGGGTGAGAGAGGATGGAAAGGGAGAGGAGGGGGGATAGAAAGAGATAAAGAAAGAGGGAGAGGCATGGAGAGAGAGTGAGAGAGAGAGAGGGATAACGAGAGGGAGAGGGAGAGAGGGGGATAGAGATGAAGAAGGGAAAAGAGGTGCAAAGAGAGGTGGGGGCGAGAAGGGGGAGAGAGAGAGGGGGGAGGAAAAGAGAGATAGTTTGGGAGGAGAGGTTGATAGGGAGAGGCGAAGTTGGGGAGGGAGATGGGAAGAAAGAGATAGGTGAGAGGAGAGAAGTGGAGAGGGAGAGGGGGAGCAAGATCAAGAGGGGGAGAGAGCAAGAGAGGGGGGGTGAGAGAGAGAGAGAGAGAGAGACAGGGATATTGGGGGAGAGAGTGGGAGAGGGGGAGAGTGAGATGGAAGGGGATGGGGAGGGAGAGGAGGAGAGGGTAGGAGAGGGGGAGTGGGAGAGGGAGAGGGAGAGGGATGGAGAGGGAGAGTGAGAGACATAGAGAGAGAGAGGGCTATTTAGGTTTGGGGGAGAGAAGGAGGGAGTGACAGGGAGAGGGAGAGAGGGAGAGAGAGAGAGGGAGGGAGGGAGATGATGAAAGAAGAGAGGGGGAGGGAGAGGGGGAGGGAGAGGGGGAGAGAGAGATAAAGATAGACACTAGGAGGAAGAGAGAGAGATAGGTTAGGGAGAGAGGAGGATAAGGGGATGGATTGGGGGAGAGGCGGAGGGAGAGGGGAAGACAGAAAGATAGGTGGGGGGAGAGATGGAGCAAAAATGGGAATGGGGGAGAGAGAAAGGGAGAGAAAGAGAGAGAGAGAGAAGGAGAGGGAGAGGGGGAGATAGAGTGAGAGACAAAGTGGGATAGGGGGAGGTGGAGGGTGAGGTGAAGAGAGCAAGAGAGGGAGGTATATAAAGAGAGGGGGGGAGAGGGAGAGAGAGGGGGAGGGGGAGGAAGAGGAGGAGAGGGTGGGATAGGGGGAGGAAGAGAGGTAGAGGGAAAGGGAGGGAGATATAGGGAGAACATAGGGAAGGAGAAGAGGGGGAGGGAAGTAAAGAGAGAGATAGAGAGAGAGATGGGGGGGTAGGAGGGGGAGATTAAGGGAAGAAGCGAGAGGGAGAGAGGGAGAGGTAGAGAGGGATTAGGAGGGAGAGGGAGAAAGAAGAGAGGGAAAGGGAGTTGTGGAGAGAGAGGGAGGGAGGGGGTGAGAGAGAGAGAGAGGGAGGAAAGGGAAGGGCAGGGAAAGAGAGGGCGAGAGAGAGGGGGAGAGGGAGTGGGAAGAGAGAGATAGGGGTAAAGAGAGACAGAGCGGGGGAGAGGTAGAGGAGGAGGGGGGAGGGGGAGAGAGAGAGGGAAGGAGGGAACCAGAAAGAGAGAGAGTGAGAGAGAGAGAGAGATAATGGGAGATAGAGAGATCATGAGAGTGATATAGATAATGTGTGTGTGTGTGTGTGAGTGAGAGAGATAGACAGATAGAGGAGGATAGGGGGGGGGGGGAGAGAGAGAGAGAGAGAATGGGTGGTAAGGTTAGAGAGAGAGGGAGAGGAGGCGACAGAGAGAGGGAGAGACAAAGAGATAGGGAGGGAGGGAGAGGGACATGGGGAGGGGGAGAGAGAGGGGGGAGGGGGAGAGAGAGAGAGAGGTGGGGTAAGGGAGGGAGTGGCAGAGAGAGCGACAAAGATAGAGAGAGGGAGGGAGATGGGGAGAGATAGTGGGAGAAGAAGAGAGGGAGGGGAGGAGAGTTGGAGGAGGGGTTGAGGGAGAGGAAGGGAGACAAGAAGTGGCAACGAGAGAGGGGGAGAGCGAGAGAGAGAGGGATTAGGAGAGAGAGGGAGATGGAGAGAGAGAGAGAGAGAGAGAGAGAGAGAGAGAGAGAGAGAGAGAGAGAGAGAGAGAGAGGGGGAGAGGGAGAGGGAGAGAGGAGGGAGGGAGAGATGAGGAAGGGAGGAGATAGAGGGAGAGGGAGAGAGATAGAGAGGATGAGAGAGAGAGAGAGAGAGAGAGAGAGAGAGAGAGAGAGAGAGAGAGAGAGAGAGTGAGAGAGAGGGAGATCGGTAGAGAGAGAGAGGGAGGGAGGGAGAGAGAGAGAGAGATGGAGAGAGGGAGGTTGAGAGAGAGAGCCAGAGAGAGGGAGGGAGAGATAGAGAGAGAGAGGGAGAGAGGAAGGGAGGGAGAGAGAGAAAGATAGCGTGGGAGAGAGAGAGAGAGGGAGCAAGAGAGAGGTGGAGAAGGGGAGAGGGAGAGAGATGGAGAGAGGGAGAGAGGAGGGAGGGAGAGAGGAGAAAGGGAGGAGAGGGAGAGAGACAGAGAGGGTTAGAGGGAGAGGCTGAGAGAGAGCAAGGGAGAGAGAAAGGGAGGGAGGGAGAGAGAGAGGGAGAGTGGGAGGGAGGGAGAGAGAGAGGGGGAGAGAGAGAGGGAGTGGGAGACAGAGAGAGAGGGAGCAGGAGAGAGATGGATAGGGGAGAGGGAGAGAGAGGGTTAGAGGGAGATGGGGAGAGAGAGAGAGAGAGAGAGGGTGATAGAGATAGAGAGAGAGGGAGAGAGAGATAGAGAGAGAGACGGGTGAAGAGAAAAGAGAGAGCGAGAGAGAGGGGGAGTGGGAGAGAGACGAATATGAGTAGGGAGAGAGAAGAAGAGGGGTAGGGAGAGAGAGGGAGGGAGTGAGAGACAAAGAGAGAGTGAGGGAGGGGGGCGAGAGAGGGAGCAGGGATGGGTGATGGTAAGAGAGGGGGAGGAGGAGAGAGAGAGAAAGAGGTGGGAGAGAGTTTATGAGGGAGAGGGGGAGAGAGAGAGGGAGGGAAAGAGAGCGGGAGAGGGGAAGGGAGCCAGGGAGAGGTAGAGAGAGAAGAGGAGAGAGAGAGAGAGGGAGAGGGAGGGAGAGATGGGGGTGGAGAGTGAAGTGTATAGGGAGAGAGAGGGGGAGAGGGGGAGGGAGAGGGGGAGGGGGAGGAGAAGGAGAGGGAGCAAGAGATGGGGAGAGAGAGAGGGAGAGAGAGAGACTGTGTGAGAGGCATAAGGGGAGAGAGATCAGGCGAGGGGGATAGGTGGGAGAGTAGAATGGGAGAGGGGAAAAGGGAGAGGAGGAGAGAGGGGGAGGGGGAGTGGGAAGAGGAGGGAGAGGTGGTGTCTTTAAATGAATCATTCGAAGTTCTTTTGTTCACATACTCTTCTTCTATCATTTATATTTGCAACAATTCTTTTTGCGTATGTCAATGTCTGTGTATGTCAGTGTTTGGATTTGACTTTAAATGACTGGAATTGTTTTTGTTGAAAATGGCAACAAGAAATGCTAAAAATAGAAGTGCTAAAAATAGCATTGCTATAAATAGCAATTCAGGTACCAGTGCTAGACTAAGCAACAATGAATGAAAAATGGAAGTGCTAAAAATAACATTGATATTTTTAGCAGTTCGGGATGGATTTCTATTTTAGTCAGTCCCTATACTAAAATAGTGAATTAAAATTCAAATTTGATCTTAGCATTAGTTTGTAAAATAACTAATTAATTCATCTTGAGTTAATTAGTTAAGGAAAATCAAACTTGACATCTATGTGTGGACATGCAATAGTTTCTCCATTAATTGAGGAATTTATCCATTAGTTAAAGGATAAAGATGATTTGTAATTATGAGTTGTAATTAGCTGGCTCAGTTAACTAACTCAAGTCTAGTTAGATTAATTCAAACAGTTTGTTGAATTAATTGTAAGTTCAGTTAGTTAATGCTTGAATGCATGTAACTATTGCACTTCAGATAATTGAATATTCTCTCATAAATAACTCATGCATGTCAGTTTAGAGAAAGACCGAGTTGAGATCAGAGGAGGGACAATGTACTATCAGTTGGATGGATTTTTCCTATAAAGTAAACTCATCCATGGAGAAGAATTTATCTCCTTCAGGATTGTGCAGTTAGATCAGAGGTTACAGTGAGCGTGATGAGGCCAATTCAAACACGTGACATCACTGGACCCAAGAAAAATTGTGTATGTAAATAGGAGGCTTGGATGGCAGAGGAGAAGGTTTGTGAGAAGCCTTTGATTGTCTATGAGTAGCAGTTTGATTGCAGAGAGAGCAGGATAGCTTGTGAGATGATTCTTTTTGTAATTTGAACATATTTACACTTGTATGATAATACAAAGTTGGGATTTTAGGTTGAGGCTTTCCCCATGATATTTCTTCTGTGTTATGTGTGATTGATTTCTCATTCTTAGTTATATGTGTTCTATTGATATTGCTGAATTTGATTAAGCTTCCGCAAAGTGTTGTAGAAGTAGATCTTGTATTGTGTTTTAGGATATTACATAATCTCTTCATCTACAGTGGGAATTTCTACATGGTATCAGAGCAAAGGTGGTCAAAGGAGAAGAACAATATACAAGAAGGGAGAAGTTCGAAGTTTGTGGTTTCTGAATATAGAAATCGAGTTCTTATCACATCTCAATCTCACCAATGGCGTTTAGTGGTTTAAGACTCGAGTATGCCCTTAATTGCAACTCGAATTATATAGCCTGGAAGGATCACATGGAGGCCTTAGTAGAGGATAACGGCCTAAAGGACTTCATTAATCAAGAAGTCCCCAAACTGACTGATGCTACTCAATTGGCAGAATGGAGGAAATGTGTGGCTAGTGCAAGGAGAATCCTCCTAGAGGGAGTTCGAGACCACATTGTCTCGAGCCTCCATGGGAAGGAGACACCGTTTTTTATTGTGGAAAACATTGAAAGATTTATATCAGAATAACAACGATTAGAGGAAGCTAGCGCTAAGAGACCAGCTTCGTAAGCTCAAGTGTGAAAACGGTGACACGACCTCTACATATCTAAACAAGATGAGCTTGGAAGTGTAGGGATCACGACAGGCGATGATGACATGGTGAGTCTTGCACTCCTTGATCTTCCTAAGAGCTGGCATAGCTACTAAGACTCAGTTAATGGAAGAGAAAAACTGCCATATTGGAAATGACTTTGGTCAGATCTGATGCAGGAGGAGATAAGAAGAAGCACCAGAGATGGTTCTTTATCCATGGAGGATAAAGAAAATTGCGCCTTAGCGAATAAGGCAAAGAGAGGGAAGGAGAAGGATTCTCATTCCAATTCGAGTTCTTCCCATGGTGGGAAGAAGTTTGACAAATCAAAAGTGTGATGCTTTCATTGTCATGAGGTGGGCCATTTTGTTACAAATTGTCCACTGAAGAAATCCAAGAAGGGATCCTTGGAAGGATCAGAAGGTGAGGCACTTGCCTCACAGTTTGAGTTGGATTTCACACTCTTCACATGCATGGTTTCATCCATGGTGGGAAGGGGTTGGTTTCTTGATAGTGGAGCTTCTTTCCACATGATCGACGACAAGATTTTGTTCAGTACCTTGGAGGAGAAAGATCTCCAGATACTCATAGAGATGGATAATGATGAAAATTATAGTGCCTCAGGTGTAGGCACAATTGTTTTTTAGAGGGAGCATGGAGTTCGCATTACCTTGACAGATGTCAAGTATGTACTAGGACTGAAGAAAAACTTGGTGTCAATCGCGATGTTGGAAGATAGAGGCTATGATGTAGTCTTCAGTAAGGGAAAGGTTTTCCTTGGACACATCACCACTAGACAGGTGAAGCAGATCCATTCACAAGTCAAGAACCTATATGCTCTTGAGGTTCAAGATGCATGCAAAGACTTAAGGAGAAAGGATACTAATGGAGATTTGGTGGTTGAGAGGGAAAGTACATTACCTCTCAACATGCAGCCATAGGAGAAGTCTTAGACAATTGTTGAGGAGCCACGATTGGTGAAGTAACTTCAAGAGGTTATGGAGAAGCCACAACTGGAGAAGATGAGAGGAGATCAAGTGGAGGCATCCACTCATGTAGAGAACTCCAGTAGGGGAAAATTTTGAGCCAGGTGGGTAGAGGTATCACATGCATCGATACCTCCATGTAGGAAGTGGGGTGATGTGGAGTGATTGTCCCAAGAAGGCTGGAATAGGGGCAGGATCCTTGAGGCACCAAACCTCTTTAATTCGACTTTGCTACGGGAGCCCCGATGAGGAGTAGTGGGACTGGCTGAGTCGGTAGAGATAGATGCGGATGGAGCGGCAGAGAGAGCTACAGTGCAGGAGTCCCAAGACATTGCAGAGCTAACAGGCTGCAACAATGCGAGAGGGACAAGATTGTTGCACCAATGCAAGATGACACAGAGAGGTGTGCAACGGTGTGAGATGCATGGAGTGTTGTTGTAGCTCATAGGTCAGAGATGGAGCACTTTCCAGCGACAAAGAGAGCTTCAACATAAAAGTATGTTTCTATCCCAACAAAGAGGTTAGTTGGGAGTTTTTTTGTTTCTAGAGTTGCTGGAGCATCCACACTTGGAAGAAGCGTTGCATGCAGAACATTCTAAAGGTTCAGGATCAGGTTCGAGTTGAAGCCTTTCTTGTTGAGAGGTAATGTTGAAAATGACAAAAAGAAATTCTAAAAATAGAAGTGCTAAAAATAGCAATTGCTAATTTTAGCAGTTTGGGATGGATTCCTATTTCAGTCAATCCCTATACTAAAATAGTGAAGTAAAATTCGAATTTGATCTTAGCAGCAGTTTGTAAAATAATTAATTAATTCATCTTGAGTTAATTAGTTAAGGAAAATCAAACTTGAAGTCGATGTGGGGACATGCAACAGTTTCTCCATTAATTGAGGAATTCATCCATCAGTTAAAGGATAAGGATGAGATGTAATTAGTTGGCTCAGTTAACTGAGTCAAGTCTAGATATATTAATTCAAATAGTTTGTTGAATTAATTGTAAGTTCAGTTGGTTAATGCTTGCATGCATGTAACTGCTGCACTTCAGATAACTGAATATTCTCTCATAAATAACTCATGCATGTCAGTTCAGAGAAAGACCTGGATGGTATCAGAGGAGGGACAATGTACTATTAGTTGGATGAATTTTTCTATAAAGGAAACTCATCCATGGAGAAGGATTTATCTCCTTCAAGATTGCGCAGTTAGATCAGAGGTTACAGTGAGTGTGATGAGGCCAATTCACACATGTGACATCACTGGACCCCAAGAAAAATTTCACAAGGAAATATGAGGCTTGGAGGGTAGAGGAGAAGGTTTGTGAGAAGCCTTTGACTTTCTATGAGCACCAGTTTGACTGCAGAGAGAGCAGGATAGCTTGTGAGATGATTCCTTTTGTAATCTAAACATATTTCTACTTGTATGATAATATAGAGTTGGGGTTTTAGGCTAAGGCTTTCCCCATGATATTTCTTCTGTGTTATGTGTGATTGATTTCTCATTCTTAGTTATATGTGTTCTCTTGATCTTGCTCAATTCGATTAAGCTTCCACAAAGTGTTGTAGAAGTAGATCTTGTATTGTGTTTTAGGATATTACATAAGCTGTTGATCTACAGTGGGAATTTCTACAATTTTGAGATGTAGTTTTCTTTTAATTTTTATAATTGTGATATGACATATCTTTGGTTTCTTTGACTTGTGTGTTATTGGTTTTTGTGTATGTTTTATAGACCTACTATCAGTGATTTGTTGATGAAACTTTCTCCCATTGAGAACAATATAAAAACATTGTCTCTTGCTAATATTCCAATAAGTTATTGGGAGGCTATGACTCTATACAACATATGAATGTCAAAGTGAAAAAGGGTCGTTACAGAATCCTTGATTATGTAGTAGCATTATCTTATTTCTATTTGTATATTATAATGCCTTCATAACACTTTTTTTCATCTGCTTGATTGAATTGTGTATATGCCCTAATATCTACATGTGGTATAAGTTAATCAATAGTAATTACCTAATGCATTATAAACTATTTGATAATTTGCACTTGAATGATTTTACATTTGGTTTATTTTCCATATTTGAATATTTGTTATATCATGAACTTATCACACAAGAATTGGTTTAAATATATTACTGACAACACAACTCATTTGAAATTATTGTGAGTTTGTATTCATGTGTATGGTGATATTTCTTTTGAAAGTTTCATATCTGCAATCATGAGAAATGATGGTTCTTGGGCTAAGGGCTATTGCTTTTAGACTTTTATCATGGTTTTATGAGAGATTTGGCATTCTTGTCAGGTATGTTAATCTTGATTTGCCCCAATTGTCTCAAATCCACCACTCATAAACACTCATATATGACAACCATTAATGTCTCTATACCATACCTCTCGACTATCAACATTTGAGTTAATCCCTTGGGGTTTCAAGGTTACCAACACCTTGTTACTTCATTGTTCTTGTTCATACTTTTTACATTGTTATGTAAGTTAGGGTCAATTGACTCACTTGTTTCACATTGTCCCTTTTATGTTTCACCCTAATTCCTGGCTGAAACTAGCTTCAATTCTAACCATGACACCCCTTATCCAGTCTAACGTCACTTGAGCTGAGATAGTAGAGGCATATCATGAATGTGTAGACTTGTTCCACTACGTCAACTGTTGAGATTTACTTCAATTGTTTCAGGGTTATGGTAAAGGGTTTATCGGGGTTTTTTCATCTTCTTTTGATACCAAGAAAGTCAGAGTTGGGAATCTAGATATGGTTACATATATTTATTTCGTTGCAACAACTACTCATATCCCCTTTGAGAGAGAGAAATGATCTAAAAATTGTGCAATGTGTGACATTCCCTAGAAGCAACTTATCATCAGTAAATATTATGGATATCATGTGAAAGGTATGCCAATTTCCTCTTTGAAATCTAAATGGCATAATTTGTGCTTTTGTTGCATCAATATGTTACTTGTAAAGGGTGACATAGTCTGGTTTTTATTTATCATAAAAGGTGGTTAATGGCATTTCTCGTCCATAAACTTAATTTTTCCTTTTATCTATATAAAATCCTAACTAAAATGTCCTGCACATACTAGTCACATCGAAAGAAGTCTAAAATATCACTCTTTCATCACAATTTGATCTATATTCTAGTTAGAAACAATTTGGAAAAGATAAGGGATGAATGAGATCATTTACTAGATCGAAATGGTTTTGAAAATCCCCAATTACCCGAGTATTATAGTTCCTCGGAAATTTGTACACATAACCCTTCAGTTACGAAAATGTCATTCATTATATAATGATTGAGAAGAACCATTTCATGAGGAAAACCCTCAACCCTTTCATTTCGAATGATAATAATCTTGAAATTCCCATACCTACTTGTGCTTGCTTAACTAGAAGCATGAATAAGGGTACTATTGTTTGTGATATTGAATTAAAATAGGAATTTAAGGATAAAAGAGAAGTGAAACACTCTAGGGTAAGTCTTCAGCCCAAAATTGTACCCAAATAACCTGCACATGAAAAAGTGATAATACAATGAGAACAAAACCCTCAATCTAAAGTTAATATTAAGCTAATTTAGAGGAAATTTCCTTGAGCAAGGTGAAACAATAGAATAATCCTAGAAATGATGAGTTTGTCCATATCGAGGCTCATTGCGAGGCTCATCCATGCCTCTTGTTATGATGACAGTCCTCCAAGAAACATCCATTTGAATGAGCATAAATT
Source organism: Pinus tabuliformis (assembly GCA_031772625.1). Classification (NCBI taxonomy): domain Eukaryota; kingdom Viridiplantae; phylum Streptophyta; class Pinopsida; order Pinales; family Pinaceae; genus Pinus; species Pinus tabuliformis. The sequence continues at coordinate 446,936,080 of CM062820.1, read as the reverse complement.
AAGAACATGTATTGGTATGTACAATACTTGGTCATTATCCCGTGTCTTGAAAACTATTTTAATAATATTGTCCACGAAAATAAGGAAATCAGAACTTCAATTCAAGCTAAGGAAAGACACAGGGAACATAAATCTTCCAGTAGTAAAAAAATAAATCTCAGTCTAAAGATACACATATTATTATCAGGTCATCGATGGTGAAAGTAGTTATATCTTCTGATGTAGATGGTTATGATCCTGATAGGTAATGACTTTATTATTATCTATGATCTGGATTTTTGAAGCATTCAAGGTATGTATCTATTTTGATTTATTTTACTAAATTTTAAAAAGGGCAAATACAAAATCCATGATTTTATAGTAGCCACATCTTGTTGTCCATATAAATGTCTAATATAAGGCTTGTTGGTTGTAACAAGTCATCCATATTCACCAGATAATGACCTTAGATTCCACAATGGAGGATAACTAAGCTATAAAGGAGAGAATTCATGCCCTAATGATTACATTGTGCATTTTCCCTATTACATCTATAGGCTTGTTTATTTGAGAATAGGATTCTCACACATTTAATTTAATTATTAATAATTATTAGTTGAATGGTAGAGGTTTAACCTCCATGGAATATGCAAGAATAGTCATAGTAGTATTCACATATGCAGGGTTAAGATTTATCTCCAAGTTAATTATGTTCGTTTAATGAATTGATGTCAAATTGTTTAATTAAAGGAAACATCATATCAACATGTATTATATTGGACATGTCATATTGGTAAGCCATGGTATTGGCGTAAGAAGAGCTATTTACTTGAGTTAAGAATTTCCATGGTAAAGTGGGGATAAAAATTATAGTAAATTTACAATCCGGTTAAATTTTATGATTTTCTTTAATCTGGGTAATGTGAGATGCATAATGGGGAAAGAGTTATGATTCTTATCATGGTTAATGTGTATACAAGTCATTTAATTTATATGGTTGCACTAGTTAAAAAAACATATGAGTAAAAGTTCTCATTATGGGGTGTGTAGTCTTGTTGACTTGTTTCTTATTATATGGTATTGATGTGAAATACAACATCAACCCATCGGTAAAGGCAATGTAAACTTTGATATTCTTAGTAAACATCACTTTATGTATAAATACAAAATTGTTCTCAAAATGACAACGAATCTACTCTATAGTGGACATGCATAGCATGAAAATCTATTTGTATATGTCAAGTACATAACCTATGGTATAGCGAAAAGGAATTATAAATATTAAAAAAAAAAATTAATAGAAATTTACATGTTAGCATAATTACATAAATTAAATGACTAGTAAATGTTAATAATTATCAAATTAACCACATTATTATTATTATTATTATTATTATTATTATTATAAGTTAAACATATATTCATTTCAGAAAGCATGAAAGAAGATTTTATCCACCAAGATTTATATCCACTTTATTACAGAGTTTCTTAATCTATAAATAGGGTATGTTACAATACCATGGGCCAGAGCCATGGCTTCTTAATATCACATGCCGAAGAAAACATAACTCATTTCATATGAAACTTGCTCATATGATATTTTGTTAATTAATCAATTTAACTATCTAAAAAGAAAAAAAAAAAAACATAACTACCTTGCCCATAAATCTCAGTCTTTGACTTGTGTATAGTACTAATTTTTTTTATAGAATATTTAATAGTCCTACCATAAATCTAATAATAATTAATAATTAGATTAAAATTTTAGAATCCGTACTCTATTTTAAAAGAAACATGTTTATTTATATAATTAAGTTTGACTTCATCTCAACTTTGAATTACTAATCACATTTGAAATAGGTAAACATATAATTTAATATAAGAAACTTGTCATTTTCAAATTAAAAATGCATATCAAACTTAAAGGTAAATCTATTACTATTGAAACTTAAATAAAGACATGCTATATATTATTGAATATTGAAACTTAAATGAAAAAGTATTATATATATTATTGAATACATAAATATGAAAGAAATAGAGAAATTATTAATAGTAGAAAACATAGGATTGGAAAGAGCCTAAACTATGTTGATTACATGAAGTATGTGTTGAAAACACGTAAAATATAACTTCGAATCTAAAAAATATTTTCAATTAAAAAGATAAATAAAATTTCAAAAGTAAAACGAGTAAAATATAACTTCGAATCGAAAAACATGATTTTCAATCAAAAATAAATAAAAATTAAAAAATAATTCAATTCTATCGATATTGAAACTAAATAAAAACGGTCAATAATATTCTACGATCACTGCTTCTGACGCTGACAGCCAAAAGCAGAGAACCAGAAAAAGTTTGCGCCAACTTTACTTAAAGTACTATTTAGCGTGTATATTTGCACCGACATGGATAGATGACGTGGCGTGTATATTTGCACCGGCGTGGATAGATGAGGTGACGTGGATGTGAAGCGAATTTCTTGAAAAGCATCCGAAGAGAACCCAACTGCTTTCCTATTTTCAAGAAAAGCATTTCACGCTTTTTTTATAATTTCAAGAAAAGCATCTACCGTTTTTTTTGTTACAGACTTTGTGGTAAACTGTGATCCGCTCCTTAAACGGATCACAACTTTTTCGATGGAATCTTTATGCCTTTTCGAAATAGATGATGAGGGGCATATATTCGAATGGTTCCAAGTTTTTTGTTCACATCCTCCTCTTCTATCTTCTCTGTTTCCCAAACAGTGAAGTTTTTCTCTGGTGTACGTCAATGTTTGTGCCGCTGTGACTGTGTTAGGTTCCTTTGCTTTTGTCTATATTGTCTCTGTGTTGTGTGTCTGTACCCTGTGCTAGAGCAAAGTCAAGTCAGTGTTTCTTGCAAGAACATAAAATAAAAGATTGTGAGTTCATTGCAAGAATCACCTCAACCATTTGAAGAGACCCTGCAAGATGAGTGAGTTCAGGGAGGAGGCATTGATGGTGTTCATGGAAGAGGCATTGAGGGAACTGTTGTAGCTCCTCCTGAACGATTTGAAGAGACCCTGCAAGATAAGTGAGTTCATGGAGGAGGCATTGATGGTGTTCATATCCCTTACAAACTGATGCAGCAACTGTGGCATCCTTGAAAAAAGGCCAGAGTGTGCAACAACAACCCTTCGGTTTTGAAGGTGGATCTTAAGGCACCAGAGGCCGAATATGAAGAGATCAACAGTTCTTAACACTCACGCCCAGATCCGACGGTAATCGACAGCACATGGCCTGGCCCAACGAAGTTTAATGATTTTTGTTCACAGGATCTACGGTCATCATTTGTTCCGAAAGAAAGATCTGCATTTGTAGGATGAATGAGAGCCCATTTGTTTCATCATTTGCAATTGTAAGGAATTTCATTGTAGCTTTTGATAAAGACCGGATTTGAATTTGACCTGACCAAGAGGATCAGCGAGAAGATCCTCGAGAAGGGATGCATGGATGAATGAAAGTCGATGTCATGAAGCCTGTATTTGTATTTACAGTGGAGAACCGTACAGCCATGACAGGTATGCTTCTATTTATTTTATATTCATATTCATGATTTATTCTTTGGTTTTGGTGGCATGGATTAGAGCAAAATTTTCAATTTTCTTCTCCTTTATTTCTACTCAGACTCCTTCACTACCTTCTTGGCTCTGTCATGTTTTTAAAATCTCTTAATTCTACTGCTTTAAGTTTTCTGCTCTCTTCTTGATCCGATTAATTCTTCTTCATTTTTAGTTTTCTTTCGCTTTTCTTGTTCTCTCTTGTTTTATTCTCGGGCTTGTCCTTAACCGCATTAATTACTTATTAATAAATTTCTTGTTCTATCTTGGACTTGTCCTTAATCGCATTAATTACTTATTAATAATGTTTTTAGATCTTGTTCTGGCTCTCCCACAATATCTGGGGTTTTCATAGTAGCAGCCTCGAAAAGTCTAAAAGTCGGTCTGGTCAAGCTTTTCCTAGGCAAAGACATAACACTCTATATCATTCCTATTTCACCCTTCAAACTTCTTGTGCATTAACGGATGAACACTGCTACCACCTTCAGAAGCTTCGGGAAGATTGCATTTGTTCACTATCTGCTTCAACCGGTTTCTAGGTAGTTGCTTCTCACTAATATCATCCCTCCCTCTTCAACATTAATGCTACAGCATTTTTGTCACTTGTCATTTCTAGCCGTTCACAAACTTTACCATTTAATGCCATAAATTTTTTTAAAGTATCATTTGTATTCACCTCACCGAATTTACGTTCGCCTTTAGGGTGATGTGGATAGTGTAGCTCCCTCATGCGCCTTTAGGGTGATGTGGATAGTGTAGCTCCCTCATGCGCCTTTAGGGTGATGTGGTTATATCTGGTCAATGCTGGTTTTCATGTGGTTAGTGGCATCGTAGTGAGATAAGATAATTCGAATTCTCTTTGCATACGGTTATCTGTTTCATAAGCATATCCGAATTCTCTTTTCCTACGCTTATCTGTTTCAGAAGCCCCGAATTTTAAGCATGAATTTTTGAACTCATTACGTATTTTAATTTTCTTTATAAATTATTTTACTACATTTCTTTCTCTTTTTTTAAATATTTAATTTTATAATTTTAAATATTTAATTTATTCAATAACGGTTTATATTAAATTATTTTATATATAGTAAATTAGTTTATTCAACAAGATACTTTTATTAAATTATTTTATAGGTAACAAATTAAATTAATAATTATTATTTTATTTTATTTGAGTTTATATCATTTATATTTACATAGCTATTAGTGAAGAATTTTTCTATTTAATTGTTATATTTGAATTGTTAATTATTATATTTGAATTGTTTAGTTATATTTGTGTTTGTATAAACTGATTTTTTTTATTTGAAAGTATATAATAATGAAAAGAATATTTTTGTAAACTGAATTTTTTGATTTATAATGAAAGGATATCTTTGTATTATTTTATTATATATAATTATTTATCTTTTGGAAATTGATGATATAAAATAAAATATTCATGAGTAGAGTTGTTTTATTTTTATAAGATATGTGAAGCGATGCGTTTGTTTGTTTATTTAAATGTGAAAAGAAGTTTACAATTCTTTTTAGATGTACTCATAAATTGTATTTTTTTATAATATGATATATTTGTTAGATGACATGACATCGATATTTATGTATAGACATTGTTTCTTATTTATAATAATATGTATATGTTGGTGTATTTTATGTGTATTTTTAAATGGAAGAAGTTTTTGTTTGTTTATGTGCTATAATGGTTGTGCTTTTCCTAATTAGATAATATGATTCCATTGAAAGATAATATGATGTGATGTTGACATTTTTTTCACGTATGTTGATATGTAGGTATTTGTGATATAATCATTGTTTCTCTTAGATACTATGATGGTTATTGATTTCTAATTGATAAGATGTTTTTCTTTTCTATATGATGTGGATTGTATCTATTAAATGATATGATTATGATAACGACGATTATGTTTTTGTTTGTTAAGTGGCATGCTTTGGGTTGTTTCATGATGAGAGTGTGGGGCAGGAGAAACAAAGGGAGGAGGAGGATGTGGGGAGGGACGATGGGGAGAGAGAGAGAGAGAGAGAGAGAGAGAGAGATAGAGACAGAGACAGAGATGGAGAGGGGAGGCAGACAGGGAGAGAGAGAGAGAGATAGAGGGGGGGGGGGGGGGGGGGAGGGAAAGAGAGGAGGGGGGGTGGGGCAGAGGGGGAGAGAGGGGGGAGGGGGAAGATAAACAGGTGGGGGGAAGCAGATAGAGAGAGAGAGTTAGGCGATAGGTGATGATAGGGAGAGGGAGAGGGGAAGGGGGGGAGGGATAGCGATAGAGAGAGAGATAGGTGAGGGGAGAGGAAGAGGGTGACTGAGATCAAGAGGGGGAGAGAGCGAGAGAGGGGGAGGGGGATAAGAAGTAAGATAGGGGGAGGGGGAGAGGGAGCCAGAGTGGGGGAGGGGCAAGGGGAAGAAAGGGGATGGGGAGGAAGAGGAGGAGAGGGTGGGAGAGGGGAAGTGTGAGATGGAGAAGGAGAGGGAGGGCGATAGTAGGAGAGAGAGAGAGAGAGAGAGATAGAAAGAGGTGTTTAGGGGGAGAGAGAAGGAGGGAGCAACATGGAGAGGGAGAGAGAGGGACGGAGGGAGAGGGAGCAAGAAGAGAGGGAAACAAAGAGAGGCAGAGAGACAATGGGAGGGGGACATAGAGGGATAGGTGGGGGAGGGAGGAGGATAAGGAGAGGGAGTGAGGGAGAGAGGAAGAGAGAGATATAGCTTGGGGGAGAGTGGGGGAGAGAGACGGGGGAACGGGGAGAGAGAGAGAGAGAGACGGAGAAAGAAGGAGAGGGGGAGGAGGAGAGAGAGTGAGAGAGGGGGAGTGTGAGGTGAAGAGAGAGGGAGATAGAGAGAGGGGGGAGGGAGAGAGTGGGGTAGGGAGAGAGAGGGGAAAGGGGAGGGAGAGGAGGAGAGGGTGGGATACGAGGAGGGGGAGAGGAAGAGGGAGGAAGATAGTGAGAGAGCATAGGAAGGGAGGAGAGGGACACCGAAGTAGAGGGGGAGAGGGACAGAGAAACTGAGATACAGAGAGAGAGAGAGAGAGAGAGAGAGAGAGAGAGAGAGAGAGAGAGAGAGAGGGAAGGAAGGAGAGAGACATACAAAGAAGAGAGGGAGGGAGCGTGGAGAGAGAGACAGAGGAGGCCAGGGGAGCAGGAGAGAAAGAGAGAGGGGGGGGAGAGAGAGGGAGAGAGACAGCGGAAGCACGAGAGAGACAAAGGGGGAGAGGGAGAGGGAGATGGAAATAGGGAAGGGGATGGGGAGGAGGAGAGACAGAGAGGGAGGGAGAGGGGGAGGGTTAGGGGTAGGGGATAAAGCGATAGGGAGATAAAGAGTGTGAGGGAGAGTGACAAAAAGAGGGAGGGAGCGATAAAGTGAGAGAGAGAGAGAGAGAGAGAGAGAGAGAGAGAGAGAGAGAGAGAGAGAGAGAGAGAGAGGGAGAGAGAGAGAGAGAGAGAGAGAGAGAGAGAGAGAGAGAGGGAGAGAGGGATAATGAGAGAGAGAGAGAGAGAGAGGGATAATGCGAAAGAGAGAGAGAGAGGGTAGGGGAAGGGATAGGGGGAGAGAAATGGTGAGGAGGAGAGGGTTGGATAAGGGGTCAGGGATATGACAAGAGAGGTGGAGGGGAAAGGGGGGATGGAGAGGAATTTATAGGAAGAGAGAGAGCGAGAGAGAGGAGGGAGGGAGGAGAGCGGGAGAGAGGAGTGAGGGAGGAGAGGAGAGATAGTGAGAGAGAGAGAGAGAGAGAGAGAGAGAGAGAGAGAGAGAGAGAGATAAAATAGAGGGGGAAGGAGGGTGGGAGAGAGAGGGAGAGTGAGAGTTAGAGAGAGGGGGATATATATATATATATATATATATATAGAGAGAGAGAGAGAGAGAGAGGAGGGGAGGAGAGGGAGGGGGGGAGAGGGGGGAGAGAGGGAGAGAGAGAGAGGGGGGGTGGAAGGAGTGGGAGAGGGGGAGCCAAAGACGGTGAGCCGGAGTAAGAGGGGGGGAGAGAGGGGGAGAGAGAGGAGTGGAGAGAGAGGGGGAGAGAGGATAGTGAGAGGGAGGAGGGGGGAGAGAGAGAGAGAGACAAAAAAAGAGGGGGGGTGAGAGAGAGAGAGAAAAAAAGAGGGGGTGAGAGAGAGAGAGAGAGAGAGATGGATATGGAGAGGGAGAGGGAGATAGGGGGAGAGAGGTACCAAGAGGGGGGGGGGGGAGGGGGAGAGAGTAGGGAGGGGAAGATAGACAGGTGGGGGGAGGCAGAGAGAGAGTTGGGGGGAGAGGTGGATAGGGAGAGGGGGAGGTGAAGCGGGGGAGGGAGATGGCAAGAGAGAGAGATAGGTGAGAGGAGAGAAGGGGAGAGGGAGAGGGGCAGTAGGATCAGGAGTGGTAGAGTGAAAGAGAGGGGGAGGGGGAGAGGGATAATGAGAGAGAGAGAGAGAGAGAGAGAGAGAGAGAGAGAGAGAGAGAGAGGGTGGGGGAAGGGATAGGGGGAGAGAAATGGTGAGGAGGAGAGGGTTGGATAGGGGGTCAGGTATATGACAAGAGAGGTGGAGGGGAAAGGGGGATGGAGAGGAATTTATAGGAAGAGAGAGAGCGAGAGAGAGAGAGGGAGGGAGGAGAGAGAGAGAGAGGAGCGAGGGAGGAGAGAGAGAGAGAGAGAGAGAGAGAGAGAGAGAGAGAGAGAGAGAGATAAAATAGAGGGGGAAGGAGGGTGGGAAAGAGAGGGTGGAAGTGGGGTGAGATAGGAAAGGGGTGGGAGAGGGTGGGAGAGAGGGCGGAGAGAGAGAGGGAGAGTGGGAGTTAGAGAGAGTGGGATATATATATATATATATATATATATATATATATATATATATATATATATAGAGAGAGAGAGAGGAGAGAGAGAGGAGAGAGGGAGGGGGGGGGGAGAGAGAGAGAGAGGAAGAGGTGTAGGGAGAGAGAGAGGGAGGTGGGGAGAGAGAGGGACTGGGTGGGAGAGAGAAGGTGAGAGGGAGAGGGGGAGAGAGGGGGGGGAGGAGAGGGACAAAATGAGATGGGGGGAGAGAGTGGGAGAGGGAGAGGGGGTGCGAGAGTGAGCGAGGAGCAAGGGGAGAGGGATGGGTATAGATAGAGAGAGAGAGAGAGAGAGAGCACGAGAGAGAGGGAGGGAGGGATGGAGAGAGAGGGAGGGAGGAGAAAGGGATAAAGAGAGAGATATGTGGGTGGAGAGAGGAGGAGGGGGAGGGAAGGGAGAAAGAGAGAGATAATTAGCAGAGAGAGGGGGGTGGGAGAGAGAGGGGGAGGGGGAGAGTGAGAGAAAGAGGGGGGAGAGAGTGGCAGAGGGAGAGGTTGAGCGAGAGTGGGAGGGGAAGAGAGCAAGGGAGGTGGAGGGGGATAGGGGGAGGTAGAGAGAGAGAGGGGGGGAGGGGGAGGAGATGAGGGAGAGGAAATGGGAGAGAGACAGAAAGAGGGAGAGAGAGAGGGAGAAGGAGAGGGGTAGAGAGGCAGAGGGGGAGATAGAGAGGGGTGGAGGAAGAGGGTGATAGAATCGAGGGGGAAGGTGACCGGGAGAGACAGGAATAGGGGGGGAGATAGGGAGAGGGGCAGGGATAGCGGGAGAGAGAGAGAGAGGCAAGGGGAAAAGAGTGGGAGAGGGGGAGCGAGAGTGAGAGGGGGGGAGAGAGAGGGAGAGAGAGGAGGGGGAGTGAGGGGGAGAGAGGACAACGAGAGAGAGGAGGGGGAAGAGAGAGACAAAGAAAGGGGGGATGGAGGGAGAGAAAGAGTGAGAGAGAGAGGGATATGGAGAGGGAGAGGGAGAGAGGGGGAGGGGAAGATAGACCAGTGGGGGGAGGCAGAGAGAGAGAGTTGGGGGGAGAGGTGGATAGGGAGAGGGGGAGGTGAAGTGGGGGAGGGAGATGGCAAGAGAGAGACATAGGTGAGAGGAGAGAAGGGGAGAGGGAGAGGGGGAGAAGGATCAGGAGGGGGAGGGAATAAGAGAGGGGGAGAGGGGGAGAGGGAAAGAGAAAGAGAGAGGGAGATAAAAGGGAGGGGGAAGGAGGGTGGGAGAGAGAGGGTGGGAGTGGGGCAAGATAGAAAAGGGGTGGGAGAGGGTTGGAGAGGTGGCGGAGAGAGAGAGGTAGAGTGAGAGTTGGAGGGAGGGAGATAGAGATAGATATACAGAGATAGGGTGAGAGGGAGAGAGGGGAAGAGGTGTAGGGAGAGAGAGGCGAAGGTGGGGAGAGATAGAGGGATGGGGTGGGAGAGAGAATGGGAGAGGGAGAGGGGGAGAGAGGGGGGGGAGGAGATGGAGAGAAAGAGGCAGGGGAGAGAGTGGTAGAGGGGGTGCGAGAGTGGGAGAGGAGAAAGGTGAGAGGGTGGGTTAGAGTGTGAGAGAGAGAGAGAGAGAGAGAGAGAGAGAGAGAGAGAGAGAGCAGGGAGGGAGGGAGGCATCGAGAGAGAGAGGAGGAGGAGAGAGAGAATGTGAGAGAGTGGAGGATAGGGAGAGGGAGAGAGGGGGAGGGGGAGGAAAACAGACAAAGAGAGAGATATTTGGGGGTAGAGAGGGGGAGGAGGAGAGGGGGAGGGAAAGGGAGAAAGAGAGAGATAGGGTGGGGGAGAGAGGCAGAGGAGAGTGAGAGAAAGAGGGGGTAGAGAGTGACAGAGGGAGAGGTCGAGCGAGAGTGGGAGGGGAAGAGAGCGGGGGAGAGAGAGAGAGAGAGAGGAAGTGGGAGAGAGACAGAGAGAGGGAGAGAGAGAGGGATAAGGAGAGGGAGAAGGAGAGGGGGAGAAGGGGGAGCGGGAGAGAGAGAGGAACGTAGGGGGGAGATGGAGAGAGGGGGGGGAAGGAGTGGGAGAGGGGGAGCCAGAGACGGTGAGCAAGAGTAAGAGGGGGGAGAGAGGGGGAGAGAGAGGGGGAGAGAGGACAGTGAGAGGGAGGAGGTGGGAGAGAGAGAGACAAAAAAAGAGGGGGGGTGAGAGAGAGAGACAAAAAAAGAGGGGGGGAGAGAGAGAGTGAGAGAGATGGATATGGAGAGGGAGAGGGAGTTAACTTCACATGCCCATTATCTACACAAGCTATATTTACAAAGATAGACTATAAATTTTAAATTTCTTATTGATAAGAAAAGCATATTGCAACTCCTCGGTTCAATTTCTTGAATCTAGATTAGAAAATTAAAATTCTTATTTGATCCAAAAAAAAATTGATAGTAGTAGTTAAATAAGAGTATATAATAATTTTTTGCAATAACTATCAGAAACAGAAAGAGAGAGAAAAATTATACACAAAACAAATCACTCTCATATTTTTATTGATCCCAAAAGGTTATATATATATATATAGATAGAATACAAATTACTCACTTCAACAAATCTAGATCCTGAGAAAGTGGATCTATGACTAGGACATGGCATAGAAACAAATATACACATGGGAAACAACCAAATCTAGAATAACACCTCAAAATACTCACTGACGTCTTGTAATACACATTGAACACATGACATGGAAGCATTACTTCCAACACTCTCCCTTAATGCTTACATGGAAAACATTGAAAACACATTACAAAAATAAGGATAATATATGTCTTACTTATCTTCATCAGCACTCCAATCCACTCTGGAAACTCACAAACACCTCTCTTTCACCACCACATCCTTGAGTTGTCACTTGAACTCCATTTAAAATGTAACAACCTCTGACCGTGATTAACGAACATTGCAAGATCAACAATATTGACACCTTGGCTCGTCGGAGCTTCAATGATAAGAGTCAACAAGTAATGAAGCATCCTATGGACCAACCACCATCTATCAGATATTTCACTTTTGGCTATCTATTAGTTGTTAAGATGGGGGTCTAGATACTAAATGTGTTCAAAAGGTTATCAAACAAATTGACTTTACTAAGAAACAATAATTGATGTTTTAGACATCAAAGCTTCCAGTTTAAGAACCACCAACCCTTTTTATAACCAGAGTTAAAAATTTCACAACTAGAAACTCAACAATCATCAAACTATCAATTTTCATTCAAGCATAGACAATTCATCACTTCCCTCCTCAGCACAAAAAAACTTCTCATGAACACAAAAATAAGGCACTAAGACCTACAAACTTAAACCAAGAAAGTGGGAGCAAGTTGCCTAGGAAGCCCATAACAAAAATTCTGAAAAACGGGAACTAAATACAAATAAAGCATGGCAAACATACAAGCAAAATGATCACAAAAAATTCCCTAAGAGGAGACACTAGCATCAAACATAGAGGGCTCCAGCAGTGGTGGCATTAATTAGGAGGAGACAAATCCAAGAAATATCCCATGCAACATTAAATCCCTAACTAAAAAACCATTGGAAGAAAAGAGGAACCCCATAAAAAGGGCCACAAGGAAACTTGAGCAGGCATAATATGCCAGAATGAGCAATGCATGCCACATGGTACCCCACACAAAAAAAACCTTGGTTGTTTAGAGAGAGAGAGAGAGAGAGAGAGAGAGGGTAGGGGAAGGGATAGGGGGAGACAAATGGTGAGGAGGAGAGGGTTGGATAAGGGGTCAGGGATATGACAAGAGAGGTGGAGGGGAAAGGGGGTATGGAGAGGAATTTATAGGAAGAGAGAGAGCGAGAGCGAGGAAGGAGGGAGGAGAGAGAGAGAGAGAGAGTGAGAGTTAGAGAGAGGGGGATATATATATATATATATATATATATATATATATATATATATATATATATATAGAGAGAGAGAGAGAGAGAGAGAGAGAGAGAGAGAGAGAGGGGGGGGGAGAGAGAGAGAGAGAGGTGTAGGGAGAGAGAGAGGGAGAAGGAGAGGGGTAGAGAGGCAGAGGGGTAGATAGAGAGGGGTGGAGGAAGAGGGTGATAGAATAGAGGGGGAAGGGGACCGGGAGATACAGGAATAGGGGGAGAGATAGGGAGAGGGGCAGGGATAGTGGGAGAGAGAGAGAGGCAAGGGGAAAGAGTGGGAGAGGGGGAGCGAGAGTGAGAGGGGGGAGAGAGAGGCAGAGAGAGGAGGGGGAGCGAGGGTAAGAGAGGAAAACAAGAGAGAGGAGGGGGAAGAGAGAGACAAAGAAAGGGGGATGGAGGGAGAGAAAGAGTGAGAGAGAGGGGGATATGGAGAGGGAGAGGGAGAGAGGGGGAGAGAGAGAGGGAGAGGGAGAGAGGTATAGAGAGAGGGGGGGATAAGGGGGAGAGAGAGCAGGGAGGGGAAGATAGACCAGTGGGGGGAGGTAGAGATAGAGAGTTGGGGGGAGAGGTGGATAGGGAGAGGGGGAGGTGAAGTGGGGGAGGGAGATGGCAAGAGAGAGAGATAGGTGAGAGGAGAGAAGGGGAGAGGGAGAGGGGTCGAAGGATCAAGAGGGGGAGGGAATAAGAGAGGGGGAGAGGGAGAGAGAAAGAGAGAGAGAGAGAGGGAGGGAGATAAAAGGGAGGGGAAAGGAGGGTGGGAGAGAGAGGGTGGGAGTGGGGCAAGATAGAAAAGGGGTGGGAGAGGGTTGGAGAGGGGGCAGAGAGAGAGAGAGGGAGAGTGAGAGTTGGAGGGAGGGGGATAGAGATAGATATACAGAGATAGGGTGAGAGGGAGAGAGGGGAAGAGGTGTAGGGAGAGAGAGGCGAAGGTGGGGAGAGAGAGAGGGATGGGTTGGGAGAGAGAAGGGGAGAGGGAGAGGGGGAGAGAGGGGGAGGAGGCGATGGAGAGAAAGAGGCAGGGGAGAGAGTGGGAGAAGGGGTGCGAGAGTGGGAGAGGAGCAAGGTGAGGGGGAGGGTTAGAGAGAGAGAGAGAGAGAGAGAGAGAGAGAGAGAGAGAGAGAGAGGGAGGTAGGGAGGGAGGGAGGCATCGAGAGAGAGAGGGAGGTAGGGAGGGAGGGAGGCATCGAGAGAGAGAGGAAGAGGAGAGAGAGAATGGGAGAGAGTGGAGGATAGGGAGAGGGAGAGAGGGGGAGGGGGAGAGGGGGAGGAGGAGAGGGGGATTGAAAGGGAGAAAGAGAGAGATAGGGTGGGGGAGAGAGGCAGAGGAGAGTGAGAGAAAGAGAGGGTAGAGAGTGGCAGAGAGAGAGGTCGAGCGAGAGTGGGAGGGGAAGAGAGCGGGGGAGAAGGAGAGAGAGGAAGTGGGAGAGAGACAGAGAGAGGGAGAGAGAGAGGGAGAAGGAGAGGGAGAAGGAGAGGGGGAGGGAGGGGGAGCGGGAGAGAGAGGAACGTAGGGGGGAGATGGAGAGAGGGGCAAGGGGAGGTATAGAGGGAGAGAGGGGGGGGAAGGAGTGGGAGACGGGGAGCCAGAGACAGTGAGCGAGTAAGAGGGGGGGAGAGAGGGGGAGAGAGAGGAGTGGAGAGCGAGGGGGAGAGAGGATAGTGAGAGGAGGAGGGGGGAGAGAGAGAGAGAGAGACAAAAAAAGAGGGGGGGAGAGAGAGAGAGAGAGATGGATATGGAGAGGGAGAGGGAGATAGGGGGAGATAGGTACCGAGAGAGTGGGGGGGGGGGGGGGGAGAGAGAGCAGGGAGGGGAAGATAGACAGGTGGGGGGAGGTAGAGAGAGAGAATTGGGGGGAGAGGTGGATAGGGAGAGGGGGAGGTGAAGTGGGGGAGGGAGATGGCAAGAGAGAGAGATAGGTGAGAGGAGAGAAGGGGAGAGGGAGAGGGGGAGTAGGATCAGGAGTGGTAGATTGAAAGAGAGGGGGAGGGGGAGAGGGAGAGAGGGAGAGAGATAGAAAGGGAGTGGGGAGAGAGTGGGAGAGGGGGAGAGAGAGAGAGGGAAGGGGAGGTCGAGGATGAGGAGGAGAGGGTGGGAGAGGGGGAGAGGGAGAGGGAGAGGGAGGGAGAGAGAGAGAGAGAGAGAGGGTGGGGTGTTTAGGGGGAGAGAGAAGGAGGGAGTGATAAGGAGAGGGAGATAGGGGGAGAGAGGGGGGGAGGAAGAGGGTGAAAGAAGAGAGGGGGAGGGAAAGGGGGGAGAGAAACACTAGGAGGGAGAGAGAGAAGGATAGGTCAAGGAGAGAGGAGGATAAGGAGAGGGATTAGGAGAGAGGCGAAGGGAGAGGGGAAGAGAGAGAGAAAGGTGGGGCGAGAGAGGGAACATGAATGGGAATGGGGGAGAGAGAAAGAGAGAGAAAGAGAGAGAGAAGGAGAGGGAGAGGGGGAGATAGAGTGAGAGACAGAGTGGGAGAAGGGGAGGGAGAGGAGGAGAGGGTGGGATAGGGGGAGGAGAGAGGGAGTGGGAAAGGGGGGGAGGAGAGGGAAAGGGAGGGAGATAGAGGGAGGGAGGAGAGGGAGAGGGAAGTAGAGGGATAGATAGATCCAGTGTCATAATAGAATCATCCTGATAAGCTGTCTCCAAGAAACAATATCCGTAACTTGGGAGAGGACACAAGGCTGCGTGATGCAAGCCTCTACCCAAGGTCTTGATTTCCGCTTCACTGAATAGCATAGATCGATACATGTGAATATATGCGTTGACATCGAACATGCATGAAATCATATAATTACCAGTCAATAATGGAGACCGTTAACAGACGCAAGGAAGGCCACTGATAATGGTGATGGTCTCCATTATGCATAGTACAATCTAACGAGTGTGAAAGATGTCTTTGTCATCGAACACTCATAGAATCACTTAACTAGGAGCCAATAATGAGAACCCCTGACCAAACACAAGGAAACTTGCCACTAATGTCTGCAAGTACCAAGGCACTAAATGTGTTTCTAGGTTTTCTTCCTAGATATAGTGTTGAACTCGATAGGAAGATACTTGTCGAAAGGTAGGAAATAATGTGTCCTACATCAATCGACACGAAATGAGAAAAGAATGATTTGTTTTTTGAGGAATCTTTTGAGCATTTGGTTTGAAACAATAAAGGGTATGATGAAAGGATATGTTTGATGGGTTGATGGAGGAAACAAAAGGTTAACCCTTGAACAATAGAAGGCATGAAAACGGTTTTAACCAGATAGGACTATAATCATGAACACCAAAGAGTGTTAGGATACACAGATGCAAGAACATCAGGGTATATAGGCTAAAATCATAGGATGGTAGGATTCATATTGAGAGGCTATCACAAGGAAGTTTTATCTGAGGGAGTGCCATGTTCAAGGGAATGACTGCTTCCAAACCATGCTATCTAATACAGAATACACTTGTAGTTTCCACTTTACCCGTCTGATTAGTTTAATGAGTCTAAACGGGTAAACTCATCGATCTTTTCATATTTAAAGAGTCTAAAAAGTACCGCAAAAAGAGCAACTCTCTGCCCTATCCGATTAGTTTAATGAGTCCAGACAAGAAAACTCATCAATCTTTTCATAGTTAAAGAGTTTGAAAAAGACCACAAAAGAAGTGACTCTATATCTTGTCTGTGTAATTTAAAAAGTCCAGACTAGACAACTTGGTGGTATTTTCATATTTAGAGAGTCTAAAAAGATCATAAAGAAAAAATCCATGGTGGCTCCCTTGTCATAGTTGTTAACCGGGTGCGACAAAAGGTTAAAAGTATACTCGGATTGGTTACTTTTCCATTAGTTAATCTATTGAATCCAGATAAAGAGAAACCTATGTTCAATAGATGTCGACATCATTTTGTTATGAGTACGAGGAGATGGGCTAAACTCAGTTTTCATCGTGAATTTTTAATGAGCCACATGACAACAAACTCAATGCCTTCATCAAATTTTAACAAGTCAAATGAATAAAACTCAAGGTGTCTTTTTCAGTTTAGTGAGTGGGGAAAAAGAGGTAAAAGAACTGATCATTCCTCCTTCGTAGATTTAACAAGGCTGAAGGAGGGAAAAACTTGAGTTTTTTTTCAATTTTAAGAACAAGAAATGGTCCCAAAAAAGAAAGTGCTCTTGTTGCTACAATATATGTTTAACGAGGCTGTCAACAAAAACTCAGATTTTTCAGTTTAACGAGTGAGAAAAGTACCTAAAAGAATGCTCAAGTCATCTTTATAAAGTTCAACGATCCTAAAGACAAAACTTAGGATTTTTTCAATTTTATGAGCAGGAAAAAAGTGCCTAAAAGGAATGCTCTAATGGTCTTTTTCAGTTTAATGAGCTAGAAAAAGAGCGAAAAGGAGTTTCTCAGACCATCGTTGTATATGTTTAATGAGCCCAACAATGAAAAACTCAGAGATGTTTATTTTTTGAGAGCAAGAAAATATCCCATAAAATAAAAATGCTCTTTTGAGGATACACAAAATTACACAAACACATGCCTAGTGCAATACTAGGCATAATAGTTTTTCAGATACAGCCTATTTCTGGGCTTCGTGAGGGGGACTCCTTCCCTGTCCTACTATTGGGTCTTGAAAATGTCATTCATTTCTATTACACTTTCACTATTATGTCTATTATATCACCTCCATTTCACCTCCATTTCACTACTATGTCACTACATTCATCCCACTTTAATTATCATTGGGCCACATTTATGTTTTTCCAAACTTTATTAATTCTTAGCCCTTTTAAGTGAATTTGTGGTAAAAAATTAGAAAATAATGTGCATATGCTTATACCAAACAAGTGGGTTGAGATTGTTGACATGTGTAGGTCAAAAGGAGACTTCTAGAAGACCCTTATGTGGCACTCTAAGGCCAAATTCGAATTTGAGTGGAAAGAATCATGGGATCATGAGGATATGTGTCACATCTCCTAATTGTATTGAAACTCTAAGAAGACATGTGCCTTATCAGTTCCTATTTTGATTAGGACTCTAGAGGTAGAGGGAGAGATTCATGGACTCTCATTAATGAGATGTCTTCTCATCTTTTTGTATAAATAGAAGATCTTTCTCCTTCATTTGTTAGCTTAGAGTTTAGAGCTTAGCTTATGAGTCTTAGCTTAGCTTGGAGTTTGTAGTTCTTCCTTGATGGATTTAGAAAGCTTTGGAGAGATTTGTTGTACTTTGTAATTTTGAAGAATTTGAATAAAGCTTTGATGTTCTCAACATGGAAGGAGATGTGAAGTAGATGTCATGGAGCATATTAGAATGTAAGGTAGAGTAGATTTCATTTTGTAATTTTGTTTTGATTTCATTATGTCATTTGATTGCTTTCAAGTTTGATAGGTTAGATTTTCCATTCATGCAATTTTAATTCATGTAAGTGTGTTCAACTAGCTGATTGTAGATTAATTTTTCTTTACATGTTTTTGCATCAAATAGTGACATGAGATTTGCCTCTCTGCTAACTTTATTTTTTTTAGCTTTTCAATTTCAGTTATTCTTTGATTTCATTCTCATTCAATTTCTTTGTTAGTTAGTTTAGATATCAAATTCCTCATATCATTGACGTTATCTCCTAAAGCCATAGCTTAGACTACCTGGCGAGCTATCAAACTATGAATGATGTGATTTAATTTTAGCTTTATTTTTCTGCAATTAAATATCAAATTCCTCATATCAATGATGTTATTTCCTAAAGCCATTGCTTAGACTACCTGGCGAGCTATCGGACTATGAATAATGTGATTTGATTTTAGCTTTATTTTTCTGCAATTAGATATCAAATTCCTCATATCATTGATGTTATCTCCTAAAGCCATAACTTAGACTACCTGGCGAGCTATCGGACTATGAATGGTGTGATTTGATTTTAGCTTTATTTTTCTGCAATTAGATATCAAACTCCTCATATAATTGGCGTTATCTCCTAAATCCATAGCTTAGACTACTTGGCGAGCATTCGAACTATGAATGATGTAATTTGATTTTACTTTTATTAGTTTGCAGTTTTTGATTTGTTGAGTGCAATAGCTTAACTTTTATTTATGTATTTAGATAAATAGCAGAGATAGTGATTTCATGATCAGTAGTTCATAATTTGTTTGATTTGAATAGTAGCACATTTTCATTCTTGTTTAAGTACTAATTTCATCAATAACATGTTTTGAGATCTTTTGAAGTGCTAAGTTTTGGAAGTTACCATTAGGGACATAAACCTTGTCTTGAAATCTACATCCATACTTGACCTTTAAAAGTATTCTTAAAACCTTAGAATAGGATTTCCATTTGCATTAGACACTTTAGGAGATCAACAAGAACAAAACCCCAAAAAAAAAAAAATCTATAAAACAACGAAATAAGAAAAAGGTTAACTAAGCAGATATGGTGCACCACACTTCATCAGTTTACGATACCCAAATTGATAATTTATGTAGAGCAATTTAAGACATTAAATTGACTAGACACGTACATTTCATATGCCCCTTTTGAGAGGACTTTCTTGATGATCTAGGGACCTAGCGATAAGGGTTGGAGCATTCCTGCGCCCAAGAGATCATGATTTTGATCATAGAGAAAATCAAGGTTGCCCTCTTGGTAAGAACGAAGCTTAACCTTTTTTTCGTATTGGGATTTTACTCAACGCTTGTGAGACTCGAGCCTCGAGTGCCAATTCGACATCTCGATGGGTTTTGTCCAGCTAATTAAGGTATATTAAGCATTCTTATTTAGCAGTGGTGGCGGGCAGGGGTTCAACAACTATTTGCAAGGACGGGATCTGACACTCGATGGGTTTTGCATCATCGTAAAGCTGGATCTCATGCAGGACAATAGACGAATTGATGGCGGGAATTTCCTCATGAGACCAGGTGAATGAATCGCAGAATTCCTTAAATAGGCAGGTGAAGCTTGCAATTTCCTCAGGATTGCAATCGGCTCCAATCTGAATGTTTTCCACGGTGGCTTTCATGACATGAATATCGATGAGCAATGTTTTTGAAATATTTTCCATGTTTCCTTCTGCCTCCAAAGTTTGGAGGATCGTATAGGGTGAGGAAACGATTTCTAGTATGTCTGGGGAAAGTTTTTGAAGAGGCATCATTTCTGAATCAGATAATAAAACATGTTGGTGCTGATCCTCCCAAGGTCGCTCTCCTAAACTCATGATTTCTTGAATAGCTTCATTCGTAGGTATGACTTGATCGAGTAGATCGAAATGAGGACATTTATGGGAGGGGCGGTGGTACCATTGGCTGTAACCAACGTGACCAGAGATGGAGATGTAGATTGAATGGCTTGGTAAGCCAATAAAGCTGGTGACAATAGCATTCGGTCTCTGCATGTGTCAAGGTCTGAAGGAGCCGGTAGGATCCATGGATTGGTCTGTTCATGAGGAATAGATGAAAGCATGTTGACTGTTTGTGGAACCTTGGTCAACTGAAGAGGAAAACAACCCATGAGGGAAGAAGCCTTTAATAGACCGGTACTGAGACTGATGTAAGAGTCAGACACACCACCTACTAGGTGTACGAAGCTACTTGGTAATCATGAATAATCAGGGGTGCAGGAAGACAGCTGATCTACTATAACTACCTTTCCGTCCAATGGAAATAGGATGATGCGAAAGATAGTAGATACGATGGCTATCATGGCATATGTCCAACTGTGACCCAACAAGAGAAAATAGTTGAGTTTTTTGTCTATGGATTCTATGTCCACCGTTACTATTTTCCCATACAAAGTGATGGGGTAGCTAGCCAGGTAACCTTTTGGGATGAAAGTGTGGCCGTCAAAAGATTTAAAGGAGTTCGACGACAGGGATATGGTTAGAGAACCCAGGGCAAACCAACATGAAGCTGACATGACGCAGGTAGAAGCACCTTCGTCAATGACAGTTTGTTGTATACTTTTACCTTTCGAAGTAAATTTCACTTGAAATGCAAGCTAGTGAGAAAGGGGAGGTTTACACTTTTTCATGTTGAAAATTGCAAGCATGGAATCTTGTGGTTCGATACCACCAATAGCTAAAAGCAAAGATTTATGTTGTGTTGGGCATGTTTGTAATATTTCAAGCGCTGACATAGCCGATGGCCCTTGCGCCAAGTCTTTTACAATGTTGTATTTTTGGGCAACATGTGCAGATGTATTATGCATTGTGCGTCGAAGTGCCCCTTTGGGGTGGGGGGGCAATTACAAGGTCCACAACCGGCCTTTCGATATGCAAATCTTTGGGCAGCGGTGGGTTTGGACTTGAGGTAGGTTCCTCTGCATGAGTGATAGGATCTCCGTAAGATTTGGCTCGTTTTTGTAGATCTACTGTTTCAAATGTGTAAACAGTAGAAGATCCTTCACCAGCTGAAGGATGTTGCGAACCATTGTTGCCCCCTTGCGGGGGTTGGTTTGCAATAAGGTTTTGCTACTGCTGAGTGGGGAAAGGATTATTAAGGACAATTGGGGTCCTATTAGGTTCCTACACCAATAGGAGTCATAATTTTTGAATGACTGAGATTAAATATGTAATATGTACATACCTTTTCTTTCTGCAAATGTTTTCCATATTATAAAAATTAAAAAATGTAAATATGGTATGTCCTCAAAGATAAATCAAAGGACAAAAAGAATAATAGAAGGTCAAAAAAATGAAAGAATATGAACCCCAAAAACAAAAAGACCATGAAAGTGTGCAAGTCAAAATGCCGCTACTATTTACCTTTTATGCATAATAATGATTGTGTGCAACTTGTTATTCATGCCACAATCCATGGTAGTCAAACAGTTTAATCTTGGTTATTCCATGCTTTGAATTTCATGTTTTTTAGCTAGAGAATAAAATCTGACCAAACTATTTAATCTTGGCAAATAATTAGATAGGTAGAATAAATAAAAAGGAGCTTGTTAAACACACACATGGGCAGCAACAGAATCTGAAAGATGAAATATGAGAGTACATTTTTTATTAAGAAAACATATACATTTATAGTACATGGTTTCAAATCCCAAGGTCTCTTGGACTTCCTTAATCTATTCCGCTTCCACACTAACCCATAGAGGATTAAGTGTCCAACATTCCCCCCTTAATCTGAAGTGTTATGTATGAGTCCTGTTAGTGCTAGTCTTTGCATCCTTCCTCCAGTGATCAAACATTCTCTTACAAAGTGATTTTAAGGTGTCAAGGTCAAATTTTGTCATTTCAGTAAGTCTTCAAGAAAAATTTGGCCATTAGGCATTAAGTCTAGGGTTTGCTTGTACTCCTTCTAAAGTTGTCCAAATGTCGGTCCATGTCACCATTTGGCTGAGTCTACCATCATTCATATGGTTTCCGTCATCATGTCAGGTTCCAATGTGTCATGTTACACCTTGTTCATGCTTCAGTAGCACCTAGCTATGGTCATTTCCCTCTCCTAGGGTTTTGAGGGCAATTTCTCTTGGACGGTCAAATCATTGGAAAAACTTGTATCCTGATATTCATAAACCTTCCCCTATCCTTACATTACTTCATCAAACGCTTCCCATCACTGAGATCCCCCAAATTCCTCTTTTTCGCACAAACCCTAGTTTCTTGCTACAACCTGGCAGTTTTCTAGGTTGGGCCTGTGTTTTTCCCTTTATGACCCCTTCCCCTCACTCAATTTTAGAGATTCCACTTTCCCTTATTTCCTAAAATCCCTCCCTACTTCCCAAAATTCCTTCAAGAATTTAGAAGCTCCATATCCCCTTCATTTCACTTCATTTCGACAAATCTCTTGTTCCGCACATCAGGGTAGGTTTCACTCAAATGATGTTTCTGAGCAAGGAAAGATAAATTTGGAAAAACTGAGAGAGGCTTTTGTCCAAAATATTCCAAGGAAGAAAAAAATCCTTCACGTTTTACACAGGTGTCATGGTTTGGAAGAAATATCAAAAATACAATTTCCTCGGGAGAATTGATGCACCTCTGAAGTTACCTTAGGAAAATCAACTTTTCTCCTAGCTCAGTTGGCCAAATGACTTTCTTGATGAGTCAAATGATAACTCGACACAAAGAGATTTCCAATGAGCTATCATGAGATCAATTTGGAGTTGAGAAAGGCATTCAAAAGTTGACTATAACAACAATCTGCCTTGAGGCAGCCTCACTGGGCATTTTTTGACCAGTCTTGGGAGATTTGCCTTTTGATAGGGAAAATGAACTCCAAATTGAAAAATTCTGGTTTGTTTGGATAGTAGGCTCAAATAGCTTTCCAACGAGCTATCCTACACCCAATTTGGACATAGGGAAGGCCTCCAAGAGTTGCCTGGAAAAGAGTGTGACGCACAGAGAGAGCGCGGTGCATTGGGAGATATTTTCCAGTGTAAAATTTACAATGGCGCGACGCACACAGAGAGCGCGGTGCACAGGGAAAAAAGGGGCTGAAATTGTGCCAAATTGCCTCAAATTTCTTGTGAAGCCCATCAAATCAAGATGTAGGCTTTACGACACCTCTTGTACATCAAATTTGTCAATGATATGGTGTTTATAAGATGTTTAAATTTCACCTAAAAGCATAAGGTCAACCATAAGAAAATCACCAAGAAGACGATGGCTGGGGTTGCAAAAATGAGATGATAGCACCAAGGTTTCACTCCACTCCCCTTGTCCCCTCGCCCATCATCTCTCTCATATCCCCTTCACCATTTCTCCTAAGAAACCCACCCTAAATCCACCACATAACCCTTTCCCTATCCCTGCAAGCAATTCATGGTGAAATTCTGAGCGCGCGGCACACACACAAGGAGGCACGGTGCACTTAGAGCGTGTGACACACTAGGAGCCCGACCTCAGTGTAAAAATTCCACTGGCGTGAAACACTGGGCAGAGCGCGTGACGCACAGAGGTATAAGCCCAGAAAACCACAAATTTTCCTAAACATTTTGTGAATGCCTATCAAACTTGAAAGGTAGACCAACTACCTTCACTCTTGGCATTAAACTTGATGAGAATATCATGATTTTGACTTGTATGAACCCAATGCCAAAAACGTTTTTAGTAAACAAAGGAAGACACAAAGAAATCAAGCTCCTAGGGTTTTTGCTACAGTAACAATGTTGTCAAAGTGTTCTCCTACCCTACCCCATCAACACCATACCCAAACACTTCCAAATCCCTGATAAATCTCTCTTTAATCCCTATCCCCATTTCATCATTCCTCTCCTAATACTCCCTGTTTTATTGCCCCCTTGGTGACATATTTTCAAAGCATCTACCAGTTTCATTGGAATGAGAGGGCAGCATAAGACTCAGGGTACAAACAACAGTAATGGCATCAGAAGTTTCATCAGATTATGAGAGGCCTTTCCTACCTCTCTACCTCTCTCCTTTCCTACTCTCCCTAGCTCTCCCTAACCTCTTCACACCCTCCATCCCTCTATATATTTCTCTCTTCCCCTCCCCAATCCCAATCCCTCTAACTCCCTCTACCTCTCTCTACATCTCCTTTTATACCTCTCCCCCCTTTGTCCCTCTGGTTCCTCTTTTGTGTTTTCTCCCTCTCTCTCTCTCTCTCCATTCCTCCCCTCCTTTATCTCTGTCTCTTTCACTCTCCCTCTTTGTTATGATCTTAACCTACAAGATGATACAAAAATACCAAATATGTGAAGAAATATACCTAGAACATAGAACAATAAGAAGTAAAATCAAGTATTTTATTATTCAAAAAGCAATGTTCACTTACGTCTTCAAGGGGGCAACCTCCAATATAGCTCAGCTCAATTACAAAATAAGACATGATGCTCCTTGAGGGGAGTCTCTATCCTTTATATAGGATTCATACATGCAATACCATGTTTCTTATTAATACCATGTATCTAGTACCATGGCCCATTTGCAACTAATTGTGGTCCCTTCATTAAATGTGGGTTAGCCACTTACAATTATTAATATGGGATTTATTGACTCTTTACTTAACTATAACTATGACTCGATCCTATTACATAAATAAGGGTGTTAGGATGGGACCCTAACATGCCCTCCCCCATAATAATAACCTTGTCTTCAAGGCTGAAGCTGCGGAAACTGCTGACGGATAGTAGTTGGTTCCCAGGTTGCATCTTCCGGATAGGTGTCTTTCCACTTGATGAGGACTTCCTTGATCATGCAACCATGCAGGTGCCGCTCTTGTGTGTCAATAAGCTATTTAGGTTGGAGCTATATTGACCCTTTTCTTCCACTTTAGGTAGACTGGTTTGAATTCTGCAATGGTTCCCAATCACTTTCTTAAGGCATGAGACATGGAGGACTGGACGGATTTTTGTAGTGGGTGGCAAAGCTAGCTTGTAGAAAACTTCTCCAATGCATTGAAGTACTTGATACGATATGTAGAATTTTGGAGATAATTTCTGACAAACCTTGTCTTTGAGTGATGTCTTCTTATATGGTTTCATCCTCAAAAATACCTAATCCCCTTCTTGAAATTGGTGTTCTGAGTGATGTTGATTTTCCTGTTGCTTCATGTAGTTTTGGGCTTGATCAAGATTCTCTCCAAGGTGGGCCAACATGGTTGTGTGGTTCTGTAGGAGTTGATCCACTGCTTGTACCTTCCAGCAACCCTTGATATAAGAAGCAGGGTAAGGATGGAGTTGACCATAAACTGCTTCATATGGAGTCATTTTGGTGGTGGCATGATAGTTGGTGTTATATCACCATCCATCTGGTGGTAACCACTGTACCCAGAGATGTTTCTTTTCTGAGGTAAAAAACCTAAGGTAGGTCTCCAGACATTTGTTGACTACTTCAGTTTGACCATCAGTTTGTGGATGATAGAAAGTACCGAGTTGTAGTTTGGTACCTTGTAGCCTGAAGAGTTCTTGCCAAAAGTTACCGGTGAAGACCGGGACACGATCAAACACAATGGAAGTGGGCATTGCATGCAATTTCAAGATCTGATCCATGAAACATTGAGTGACCAAATCCGGTGTAAAAGGGTGTGGTAGGGTGCAAAAATGAGCATACTTATAAATTCTGTCCACAACCACCATGATGATTGACTTGTTTCCCGACTTTGGAAGACCCATAATGAAATCCATAGAAACCTCCGTCCAGATTGAGGCCGGGATGGGAAAGGGCTATAATGTGCCTGGGGATTTGACTGTTTCTCCTTTGTGGCATTGACAGATGTTGCATTCATCTACAAAAGTAAGAATGTCATTTTTCATGCCTGTCGAGAAAAATTATCTTCAAGTGCGAGCATATATCTTCTAAAAGCCTGAATGTCCTACAGTGGGAGATCAGTGAAACTCCACTAAAATGCGGCTTTTGAGGGTGGATGTTGGTGATATTACGACTCTGTCCTTGTAGCAAAGAATCCCATCCTGCCACGAGTAGCCAGCTGTGGAATTTGGATCTGCTTACAGTTGATTAATGAGTTGGGAAAGCCAGGGATGTGAAAACCATTCCTTGTGAGCCTCTTCAATCCATTTTGGAATGGGAAGGGAAATTGTGAGCAAGGTACTTTCCTCCTCAAATTGGCGGGATAACGCATTTGCTACAATATTTTCATGCCCTTTCTTGTAAATGATCTCATAATCATATCCTAGCATTTTGGCAAGTATAGGCATTGCTCCAAAAAATATTTAAGGCTTTGATGGTCTTTGTGGATTTGGAAACGTCGCCCCAATAAGTATGGTCGCCAGGTATCTACTACAAGTAAGATGGCCATCATCTCGTTCTCATAGGTAGATTGTCCTAGATTCTTCCCACTTAGTTGTTGGCTTGTGAAGGCCAAGGGTCGACCTTCCTACATTAAGACCACCCCAATACCCATACCAGAAGCATCACATTCAATAAAAAAAGATTTAGTGAAGTCGGGTAATGCTAAGACTGGAGTGGAACACATGACATGTTTGAGAGCTATATAGGTTTGTTGTGCTTCATCATTCTAGAGCAATGAATTTTTCTTGAGGAGTAGAGTGAGGGGCCTAGCAATGCGGCCATAATTACATACAAATTTGCGATAGTAACCTCTGAGACGCAAAAATCCTCTCAAGATCTTCAAGGTCTTTGGTTGAGGCCAATCCTACGTTGTCTGGATCTTTTTGGGGTCCACTATGACAACTTCACGCCCCACAATGTGGCCCAAATACTCAACTTCTTCCATGCCAAGAGAGCACTTCAAAATCTTGACAAATAATTTATGCTTGCAGAGCAGTTGGAAGAGAAAATCTACATGCTAAAGATCTGTCGCCCAGGTGCAACTGTGGATGAGGATGTCATCAAAGAAAACAAGGACAAATTTTTTGAGATATGGTTTGACCAGGTGGTTCATAAGGCTCTGAAAAGTGGATGGAGCATTACAAAGACAAAATTTCATGACCAAGAACTCAGAATGGCCTTCATGAGTTCAGAAAGTAGTCTTTGGAATGTCTACTTCTTTCATGCAAATGTGGTGATAGCCCAAGCGAAGGTCGAGCTTAGTAAATAATTGAGCCCCATTTAGTTCATCCAGCAAATCATCAACAATCAGGATAGGAAATTTATCTTTGACTGTCAACTTATTGAGGGCCTTGAAGTCTAGACACATACACCATTCCCCATCTTTCTTGAGCACCATGACCATCGGCTATGAATAAGGACTAATGATGGGACAAACAACACCTACTTCTAAGAGTTCCTTGATGATTTTTTCAATTTCATTCTTTTAGGAAAACAGGTATCTATATGGGTGCACATTTGGTGGTTGGGCCCCTCGGACCAAAGTAATGCTATGATCATGTTCCCCTATTGAGGGTGGACGCTCATGAGGCTTGTCAAAGACTCGCGCATGGCTGTTTAAGATCTGTTGCATCTTCGGATGAATATGAAAAGAAATGGGTTCGAAGGCCTGGATGGCGTTAAATTGGGCTATAACTCTATGGTGGCTCTTTTTTAACAATTATTCCATCTGATGTGAGCTGATGATAGAGGGATCTCCCACCTAGAGTCCGCAGAGGGTATGTGTGTGGTTTTTCTACTTAAAGCTCATATATAACTCTTGGAAATGCATTGTGATTGGGCCTAGTGTGCGAAGCCATTCAACACCTAAGACAATGTTGCACCCTCCCATGTGTATGGAAAACATGTGGGTAGTTAACTAATAATCCCCCATTTGAAGTTCGAAATTTTCACAGTGGCCTTCACATTTCATTGTCCTCCCATTAGAAATTTGGACGTGGAAGTTAGAAACTGCTCGGACAAAATAATGCACTACTTCCGCGACTCTTTGATGGATAAAGTTATGCGTATTACCACTATTAATCAAGACTGCTACTAGGCAATGCTTAATAAAACCTCTGATTTTGAGAGTTTGGGGAGAAGAAATCTCGGCTAAAGCATGCAGCGAGATAACTGGTTCTTTAGATACATTGTCCTGTTGGTTGTCCTCTTCTTCCTCTCTGGTTCCTCAAGTGGTGGGGCTTCCTCTGATGAACTGTGATGAGTAGCATCAATTTGAAATAATTTGGGCTTCTTGCATTTATGCCTGGGGGAGTATTTTTCATCACAGTGGTAACACAATCCTTGCATTCTTCTTTTCACCATTTTTGCTAGTGACACCTTTTGAACCTTGAGTGCTTGGGTAGTGCTTTGAGCCTGGGTGGGGCGACCCTTGGCTATGAAATTTGGAAGATTAGACTGGGCTGCTAACGCACGTTCTACTTCACAAGCTATACTACCAACATCCAGCCATGAGATAGGGTGTTGCAGTCGGACTTGGGCTTGTATGGCTTCTTTGAGACCACTGACAAAACATTCCAAGTAGAACTAATCATGTAGGCCTCCTGTGCAGAAGGCTAAGGTTTCAAAGGCCGTAATATATTCGTTCACTATTCCTGTTTGTCAGAGCTAAGTGAGACGACCCAAAAAGTTAGATTCATCGTCAAAGTGATCCGTAAGAGCTTTTTTGAATGTCTGTCAAGTCATCTTTCATTGTCCAAGTACATTCTACCCACACTAAGTTGAGTCGCATCATCCATGATGTGATTTAGTGTGAAATATTGCTTCATTTGTACTATCCATGTGGCTGGGTGAGAGCCATCAAATTTATACTTGTCCAACTTGGGTGGGCATGGCTAGGATTGTTGGTGGGTGCCAAAGAGGTGAAGAGATTGACTAGACTCACCCTTAATGTTTTCATTGCCAATATATGCCTCCGTGTGTTCCTCCATGTTTCCCTTTGAGAGTGTTTCATTTAAGTTCTTCAACTACAACAGTACATCTTTCAATTGTGATTCGAGGTTGTCAATCCTCTCATTGGCCATAGCTTGAGCTCTAATTTGTTCCATGCACCGATCTGTTGTACTTGAAATTTGGGACCGCCCAAAATTTTTTTGCACTAAAAATTGAATGGTACCACCTTGCTCAGCTCGTCGACCTAATTCTTATGGGTTAAGTCTCCAATAAACGTCCCCAGGGGTCTCAATTTTTTTTTACTCCGAAGAAGGTTTTATTCCTTGCTTAGGAATACTGCAGTGGCCAAATCCTAGAAAATTCAATGCTACACGCCCAGATATAGGAACCCACACAATTAGTCAGATCTGAATGGTGGATCTGATTGTTGCGATGACTACAGAGCCCAAACTGCTAGATCTGGAAGGTGGATCTGATGGATCTGATAGATTTGAATGGCTGATCTGATAGATCTGAATGACAGAACTAATTACTGCTGCTACGACAAAACCACACCTATGAGATTTGATCTGGAAAAGATGATAGAGAAGGGAACTATGGTCTCCAGGAGTGCCAAGTGCTATAGATCACAATATACATAAGGGTCTGACAGTACTAATCGGCCCATTCTTTTAGGGAACTAAACAAGGAGGATCAATCGTACCCTTAGTCATACAACCCAACTACCCTATCATGCACGTGACTGATCTCCCCAAGTGTTGTTCTCGGTGTACTGTAGCAGCAAGATGACCGACGGTTTATCTATGGCAGGGTTTCAAGGGAGATAGGGGGTTTCCAATATACCCAAAGGGTACTTGGAAGACAGTCCATGCATGGTTCTGTCTAATGCACTACTACTCAAAGGGGTACCCAGAGGGGTTAGATGGGAGTCCAACAAGCATGACCACCTCTTGTATTTCCTGTGTGCATGCCTCCCAAAATTCGTAAGTTTATGCATTCAACAACAAATCCCGTGGTTTAAAGACCCTGGAACATGTCTCTAGCCAATTTTTTTTACTAAAAATTGGAGATACCACCGGCCCTAGAAAGCGCTCTAATACCACTTGTTATGCTCCTAACCTACAAGACGATACTACAATTCCAAATATGTGAAAAAATATACCCAGAACATAGAACAATAAGAAATAACAAGTATTTTGTTATCAGAAAGAAATGTTCACTTTCCTCTTTGAGGGGGCAACCTCCAATAGAGCTGAGCTCAATTATAAAATAAGACACAATGCTCCTTGAGGGGAGTCTCTATCATTTATATAGGATTCATACATGTAATACCATGGTTCTTATTAATACCATCTATTTAATACCGTGGCCCATTTGCAACTAATTGTTGTTCCTTCATTAAATGCGGGTTAACCACTTACAATTATTAATATGGGTTTTATTGACTCTTTACTTAACTATAACTATGACTTGATCCTATTACATAAATAAGGGGGTTAGGGTTGGACCCAAACACTCTCTCTCCCTCTCTCTCTTTCTTTCCCATTTCACCTGTTCCTCTCCTCCTTCCCCCTCTTTCCCTCTCTCTATCCCTCCTCTCTCCCTGTATCTCTCCCTCAATCGCCCCCTCTTTATGCCCATTCCCCTCTCACACTCTTTCTGCCCCTTCCCTCCTCTCTCTCTCAATTTCCATATATCCATCTTCGCCTCTCTCATATTATCTATATATTCACCCCATTCTTTATTTCTATCCTTTCTTTCTACACTCCAATACCATTTCTCTCTTTCCCTTCCCCACCACCCCCCTCTTTCTCCATTTCCATTATTTTCCATACACCCTCTCTACCTCCCTCCCTACACTCTTTCTGCCCCCTACTCGAACCCTCTCCCCCCCCACTTTGTCCCTCTTTCTCTTTACCTCTTCTGCCCCTACGTATCACTAACTTTTAATTTTTATCTTTTCATCCCTCTTTATTTTTTGCATTAAACCTCTCTTCTCCCCTCACTACACTCACATAATCTCTCTCTCACTTTCTTTGTCACACTTTATCTCTCCCTCTCTAACTTTCTTTCCATGTTTCCCTTTCTATAAATCTCTCTCCCTCCATCGTTCCCTCACCCTGAGTTTGTTTGTCTCTATGTACCTCTCTACCTCTCCCCCACTCTCTCTTCTCTCCAACTCCTTGCAACCCCACTCTCTATGTATATATCTCTCTCTATGTTTCACACACGCACAAACACTACCCTTCTCCTCTCCTATGCCTCATCCTCCACCTCCCACTTATGCCTCCCACTCAATCCCTCTCTCCCCATCTCCCCTCCTCTCTCTCTCCCCCCCTTCCCGCACTAATCTCTCCCTCTGTCTCCAATAGTAGTTGTGTGTCACTCTACCCCTCCATTTTCTTGTATTATCTAATCATTCTCCCTCACTCCCTCTCCCATCCCTCTCTCCCTCTCTCTTTTTCTCCCTCAATATTATCTGACACATTCTCTCTATTTATCTTTGTTCCCTCTCTACCTCTCCCTACTTATTCCACACTCTCCCACATCATCCCCCCACTATCCATCTCTCCATCTCTCAACCTCCCCATCTTCCACTCCCATCCTCCTTCCATTTATCTCTGTCTCTCTCCCTCTCTCCCTATCCCTTGTTCTCCCTCACTCGCTCACAATTTCTCTCCTTCTACCCTTGCCCCCTCCCCTTCACTCTCTTTTTATGTCTCTCTCCCTCTATCCCTTTCCACTTCCCTATCTATATCTCTCTTCAACTAACTCTATCTCTCTCCTACCCTATCTCTCTTTATGACCCTACGTCCCTCTCTTTCTCTATATCGCTCTCTCTCCTATCCCTTATCTCTCTATCTTCCCTTCTCTTTATATCCCATCCTCTCCCTCTCCCTCCCTCACTCTCTCTTTCCCCCTCCCTCCCTCCCATTGTCTCATCATCATGATTTGTCCCTTCCTCCCTCTACCCCTCTCCCTCACCCATCTCCCTCTACCTTTTTGTTTCTCTCCCTTAGTCAACCTCTCTCTATTTTTCTCTTTCATTCTCCCTCTATTTATGCTTCCCTCTCTCTCTCTCTCTCTCTCTCTCTCTCTCTCTCTCTCTCTCTCTCTCTCTCCCTCTCTCTTTGTCTCACCCTATACATGCTCTCTCCCTCTACCTCTATCCGGATCTCCCTCTCCCTCACTTTGTCTCTCACTCCCTCCTCCCTCCATCCCCTCTTCGTCACCCTCAACTCCTCCTTCCCTCTTCATCTCTAACTCTCTCTCTCCCTCAATACCTCTCCCTCCATCACTCCTCCCTCCTTCTCTTTCATGTTATCCCCCACTCCCCCTCTCTACCTTTCTCACCTTCCCTACCTCCATATCTCCTCTCCTACACTTCCCTATCCTTCCATGTATCTCTAAATCTTTCTCACTTTCCCTATCGCCCATTCCTCCCCTCTCCCCCTACACCCCTTCTCTGTCTCTCTCTCACTCCCCTCGCCCTCCCATTTTCTCTTTTTTTTATCTCTCTCTCTCTCCCTATGATCATCCATTTCTCTCTCTCTCTCTCTCTCTCTCTCTCTCTCTCTCTCTCAACTCACTCTATCTCTCTCCTTCCCTATCTCCCTTTATCCCTCTTCGCCACACCCACTGCACCTACTTGTCTTCCCTCCATCCCCTCTTTGTCACTGTCAACTCCTCCCTCCCTGTTAATCTCTAACTCTCTCTATCCCTCACTCCCTCTCCCTCCTCCTCTTTCTTCCTATCCCCAACTCCCCCTCTCTACCTTTCTCCCTTCCCCACTATCCACCTCTTCCCCTCTCCCATTCCCTATCCTTGCCTCTCTCTCTACATCTATCTCACTATCCCTCTCCCTCATTCTACCCTAATCCCCCTCCGCCTCTTCTCTCTCCTTCACTCACTCCCCTCTCCCTCCCCTTCCTTCTATTTTTATCCCTCTCTCCCTATACACATTTCCTTTTCTCTCTCTCTCGTTCTATCTCTCTTTCGCTCACTATATCTCTCTCCCACCCTATCTATTTTTATCCTTTTCTGTCCCTATCTTTCTATACTTCACTCTCTCTCCTATCTTTTATCTCTACATTTGCCCTTCTTTCTCTCTCCCACCCTATCTCTCTTTATCCCCCTACAACCCTATCTTTCTAAACTTCACTCTCTCTCCTATCCTTTATCTCTACATTTTCCCTTCTTTCTCTCTCCCACCCTCTCCCTCTCCCTCACTCCATGTTTCCCACTATCGCCCTCTATCAATCCCTCCTTCTATCCATTAGTCCATCCCTCCACTCCTATCTCACCCACATCCCTCTACCTCCCTATTTCTCTCCCTTACAATGTCTCCATCACTTTCTCTCCTTCTCACTCTCCCTCTCTCTCAGTTCCCCTCTCCTTCCTGCTCTCTCTCTCCCTCTCTTTAGCTACCTATCTCTCCTCTCTAATTACCCTCTCCCCTCACCCCCTTTCTCTCTATGTATCTTTATTTGTCTCCCCTAACACACACACACACTTCCCTCTACCTGTATCTCCCTCTCGCTCTCCCTCACTCTCCGTCGCTACCCCTCCCCATCCTATCTCTCACTCCCTTTTCCCCAGTCCCACTACTCCTGCCCCTCTTCCCTCCACACCCTATTTTTCACCCTCCATTCTTCCCTCCCTCTCTCTCTCTCTAACTCTCTCTCTCTCTCTCTCTCTCTCTCTCTCTCTCTCTCTCTCTCTCTCTCTGTGCTTCCACTCCTCCCTCCTTAGTCACTTTCTTCCTATCTCCCACTCACCCTCTCTACCTTTCTCACCTTCCCCCGCTCCACCTCTCCCCTTCCCTACTCTTGCTCCCTCCCCCACTCCCTCCATATATCCCTCTTTGTCCATTTATATCTTCCCCTTACCCACACCACTCCCTCAAAATCAATCTACCTTACCATAAATATCCCTCTATCCCTCTACCCTCCTCTATCCTTCTTTGTCCTCTCTCCCCTTCTCCCCCAAATCTCTCTCTTCCCCTTCCTCCCTCTCTCTCTATCTCTTTCTCTCTCTCTCTCTCCCCTGCTTTATGACTCTCCCCCTTATCTCTCTCTCTCACTCTCCTATACCTATATTCCTTATTACCTTATCTATCTAGTTTTCTCCCTCTCTCCGTCCACCCTCTATCCCCTTTTTTCCAACCATTGTGTATTTTTTCCTATTCCCTACTCTCACACTCTCTCTTCCCTTTACCCATGCCCCCCCCTCTCTTTTTTTCACTTTCTCTCTCTCTGAACCCCTTCCCTTTCTATCCCCATCTCTCCTTACCCCTTCCCTCTCTCTCTGCACCTCTCCCTTCCTTCATCCCCCTCTCTCTCATCCTTGCTCTCTTTATCCCATTATGTACCCATTTCTCACTCACCCTGTCTCATTCATACCCATCTCTCCCACCCTCTCCCTCTCTCTCTTTCATGTACTTACCCATCTCTCCCTCCTTCACTCTCTCCCTCTCCCTCTCCCTTCCTCACTCCATGTATTACACTGTATCTCCCCTCCTCCCCCATTATTTACCTCTCTTTTTCTGCATCACTCTCCCTCACTTATTCTCTCCCGCACTCCTCCTCCCTTTCAAAGTCATTCTATCTGCCTCTCTCTTCAACTCACAATCCCTCTCTCCCACCCTCTCTATCCATCCCCTTATGTGCATCTCTCTATATCTCACTCACTCTCCTCCGCTTTACATCTCCATCACTTCACCTCACTCTCTGCCTCCTCCTCCGCCTCCACCTCTCCACCACCTCCTTTGCCTCTGCCTCCACCTCCTATGCCTCCACCTCCCCTCCACCTCCATTTCCTCCACCTCCACCTCCTCTGCCACCACCTCCTCCTCATTCTCCACCAACCCCTCTTTCTCCACCTCCACCTTCACCTCCTCCACCACCACCTATGCCTCTGCATTCTCCTCCGCCGCCTCCTCCACATCCACCACCTCCTCCTCCACCATCACCCCACCTTATCCTCCACCCCCTCCTACTCCACCTCCTTCTCCTCTTCCACCTCCAACACCATCTCCTTTGCCTCCACCTCCCCCACCTCCATCTCTAGAGGGAGGAGAGACAAAGAAGGATAGATAATGGGGATAGAGAAATATAGATGGATTGAGAGAAGGATAGATAGGGAGCATTATAGAGAGATGAAATGATAGAGAGAATGGGGAATTAAGAGGGAGAGAGGTGGTGGAAGGAGAGAGAGAGAGAGAGAGAGAGAGAGAGAGAGAGAGAGAGAGAGAGGAGGAGTGGGAGAAGAGATAGGGAGAGTACGAGTGCAAGGATGAGTGATGGAGAGAGGGAGAGAGAGCATAGGAATGAGAGAGGGAGAGAAGGAGAGAGAGTGTAAGATAGAGAGAGAGAGAATGTGTGGCAAGAAAATAAGCATTGATAGAGAGATATAAAGAGAGTGTGAGAGACTAAATGAGAGGATAGGGAAGCATAAGGGGGAGAGAGAGAGAATGACTAAAGGGAGAGGGAGAAGGTATAGAGAGAGGAAGAGGATAATATGGAGAGAGGGAGTGAAAGAGAGAGAGAGAGGGACAATAGGGAGCCATAAGTTGAGTGAGAGGGAGAGGGAGGGTGAAGAGGGTGAAAGAGAGAAAGATGGTAGATAGGAGGGGTAGATAGGGAGAAAGAGGGGGGGAATTATATAACATGAGAGATCAAGTGTCAAAGAGATTGAGAGAGAGAGAGAGAGAGAGAGGAAAATTTAAAGAGGTAGAAAAGGATACATGGAAAGAGAGAAGAGGGGGGAAGATAAAGAACAATGGTGAGGGTCAAGTGAGAGTGAGAGAGGGAGATAGAAGGGAGATTAAGAGATAGAGAGATCTAAAGATAGGGAGAGAGGGAGAGGTAGATGGGAAAGATGTCAAGTAGAGGGTGTCATAAGGAGTGAAGAAGAGACAAATAAATGGAATTGGTTTTAGAGATAGTGATATGTGTAGTGATAAAATGAGGTTGGCAGAGAGAGAGAGAGAAAGGGGTGGAAAAGAATGAGTGAGAGGGTGAGGAAGAGGGTGAAGAAGAGGGAGAGGGAGGGAGGAATCAGGGGAGAAATATAGATAGAGAGATAAATATAGAGGGAGATGGAGAAAGAGGTAGAGGGAGAGGGAGCAAGATGGAGAGGAGCGAGCTAGAGGAGGACAGATGGGGACATAGGGAGGAAGTGTAGGAGAAAGATAAGGTGGGGAAGGAAGAGAAAGAGAGGGAGTAGGGAGAAGTGAAGAGGGAGAGGAGAGAGATATGGGAGTGGGAGTGGGAGAGGGAGGGTAGTGGTAAAGGAATGATGGAAAAAGGAACACATGAGAGAGAGACTCCACCTCCATCATCTCCTTCATCTCCAACTCCACCTCAACCACCTTCTTCTCCACCTTCTTTGCAACCTTCTCCTCCACCTCGAGCTCTCCTCTAGGACCTTTGCCTCTGCCTCTAGCTCCTCCACCACCACATCCCCTCCACCTCCTTTGCCTCTGCCTCCACCTCCTTGCCACTATCTCCACCACCACCTCATTCTCCAACAACCCTTCTTCCCCCACATCCACCTCCTCCACCACCACCACCTCCCCTCCACCTCCACCACCACCAACTATGCCTCTACCTTCTCCTCCACCTTCTCCTCCACCTCCACCTAATCCACCAACTCCTATTACACCACCTCCTCCTCCATCATCACCACCCCTCATCCTCCATCGACTCATCCTCCACCTCCTCCTCCTCCTCCACCTCCACCTCCAACACCACCTCCTTCGCTTCCACCTCCCCCACCTCCCTCTTTGCAGCTCGACTCCTCATCCTCCTCCTCTACCTCGACCTTCGCCTCCTCCACCATCTTCGCACCTCTGACTTCTCCTCATCCTCCCCCTCCCTATCCACCTCCATCTCCACCACCTCCTCTTCCACCACCATGAGCTCCCCCTACTCCTACACCTCCACCTCCACTTGTTCCTCCCCCTCCTCCTATTCATCGACCCACTCCTCCTTCTCCTCCTCATCCACCTACACTCCGTCCTCCTCGTCCAACTCCACCTACACCACCTGCAGTCATATATGGAAAGGATAGAGAAGATACACATTGATAATATAGGGTGAGAGGTAAATACCATCTGGTGTAAATGATATAAAAACTAAGGGTGAGGTATACAACAATGAATATTTATAATGTCAATTAGTTAAAGTATGTTTTAAATGAGTTAATTAAAAGGGTGAATGATAACCATGATTTGAGGGGACTTTTAAAAGAAAAGATTAAATTAAATAAAAAATGACGAGTGTGTGATATTTCAATCTCTTTATTCTTTTTTTACAGTTATTTATTAGCAAAGCTAAGATTTGGCAATTTTTATTGGGTGTTGTTTATTTTTAAGTAAAAAAATAAAGTATATTTTACATTTTTTTATTAAAGATATTCCTAAATATGCCTTCTGATAAATTAAATAAAAAATTAAGATATACACGATATCAATATAGAGATTATTAATATAGTAATAATATAAATTCACAAATAATAATTATTATTATATTAAAAATAATAATAAATTATTATTATATATATTTTTTAAGGTGTGGTTCATGGTCACTGAGTGGCTGCTACATCCACGGGAAAATATCGGGGCAAATCCACCCGAAGGGATCTGCCCGTCGGCCAATCTTAACAGGCCTAACCCCGAGGGCGTTGAGGAGATTTGACCCCGTGACCTCCCAAACTGGGAAAGTGCTTTAGCAACGGGAGCTCGACCATTTGAGCTATCCCTTGGGGTTATAAATTATTATTATATTACTAAAATATAATATTTAATATGTTTTAATGTGTAGTTTTTTTAGATGTTTACAATATATATTTTAGTATCTTAACTTTTTATTTTATCTCATAAATTTAAATTTAAAATAAATTTATATTATTGGAAAAGCCCAATGAAATATAAAAACCAAAACACTAAATACTTAAATTCCAATAATTAAAATTAATATTAATTAAATAAACTTTTAAATAATTATACATTTACTTTTAAAAACAAAAAGTCTAAACTAGATCTTTTTTTTTTTTTGAAAATAGAAGAAAAATTAAAAGTAAAAGTAACAAGATTGAGAAAATGAAGAACTCTCAAAATCCAATCCGTGAGTTTTATAAAACCACTTCAAAAGTTTAGAAAAAGATAAAGAGAGTATTTTGAAAACTTTTTAAGTAGTCAAATACAAACATTACAATAGCTTATGTGGGTTGAACACATTTTTAAAGCCTATAACATGTATGCGTCTACATATTTAAATTTAGATGAAGCAATTTTCTTGGGCCTCAATAATTCGTTATGACTGAATAACTTCTCCATTCTTTGTAGCGGTGTTTATTAGACCAATGGATGGATTTATAAATCTACAATGAAGATTTGAAAATATTTTTTTTAGAATTACCATGTGTTTTTTAGTTTTTTTTGGCAATATATTTTTCTTTTTCTTCACTTTGTTTATTATTTAGAGTAGTATTGTCATCAATATACTATTGTTAACTGGATAGAGTTTCATATTTCTTTTGGAATTTTCACAAAATGGGAAAGGAGAAATAGGAGTTACACATTGTTTCGATGAATTATTGGAAATTTTAAATGAGAATGAAAAAATATTTGGCTTTCATTGCTTTCTTTTGTTTTTAACTTCTTTATTTTATTTTCTTACCAATTAATTTATTTTACATTTTATTATTAATCATACTCATAAATATATTTATGTAAGTTTGAATCAACAAGATATATTAAATTAAAAAAAAATTAGGCACAATCGGCATAATCATTCCCGTTACTCAACTTTAGCTGAACATGCAGTGAAATCTAAGCACCATGCATTGCAAGAGTTGATCATTTCGATCATATGAAGTTAATAGAGAACATCGATATTGAGAAGCATGTGATCAATCTCAAGCACCGTGTCTGCAGGGTTGATCACTTCCATCATATGAAGCTAAGAGAGACCATTGAGATTGAGAAGCATGTGATCAATCTCAAGCACCATGTCTGGATTCTTACGTCATCAGCAGGGTTTATAACTTCCTTCATATGAAGCTAAGAGAGACCATTGATATTGAGAAGCATGTGATCAATCTCAATTGTTGGAATTGGAAATTAAGCAAGAGGTGGATTAGTGCCCTCTCCTCTAATGACCTTTTATTACTTTTATTTCTATTTTTATTTCATTTTATCTAAATTTAATCTATTTTATTTTTATTTATTTATTTAACTAAGTTATTTTCTTTTTTTAGTTTTTTTAAATAATTATTCCCGACCATGTAGTATTTCATAATAATATTACAATTATTTTTTTATTTCTTTTACTTCTATTACATATTAATTTAATTTAAAAATAATGTTAATAATAATAATAACTAATTAAATATTTTTCCATAATTTTAGAATTCCAATTCTCAATTGCTAATTCGTAACCAATAGTGAGTTCAACCCACGAATTTTTCTTATTTTTATAATTAAATATTACTTCATTCTCTTTTAATTAATTTAGTTTTATTGTAATTTATCAACAACAAAAATTAAAAAACTAAAAATTAAAAGATTAAAAATAAAATTAAAAACAATAATAAATAACAAATCTTCTATTATGCTTATTCTAAACAACTCATTCCCAACATCTAATTCATGACAACCAATTCCTAGAAACTAGTTCATTATTAATGAAAAATTACAATACAAAAAATTAAAATTATTAATATAGTAATAACATGAATTAAATAATGATAATGATTAGTATAATAGTAAAACATTAAACATAAATATTTCAAAGATATATTTTGTTTATTTCCTTGATATTTAATAAATTCAAATCCAAATTAATTCTAAAATTTATAAGAAAGCTCATAAAAATGTTTATTTAATGAATAAAAATTTTATTTGTTATATCTATATTTAAAATTTATATTTGTTATAAAAAAAATAAATAAAAAATTTAAGAAAGGAGATTAGATGAGCACGTTATAATAAAAATTTAAAATAAAACCAACAAAAAACGAAACATAAAAAAATCAAGAAAGCACAAAAGATGATAATCTAACTACAACATCAAGAAATCAAATCAAGAAAGCACAACGGGTGATGGGCTTTCTCTTATAACAATGCTAAAAGGAATCTTAAGGAATCTTGAAACCGAAACCATAAGTGGAAAATCAAAAAAGCACAAAAGCTAAAAGGATTTTAGAAACCGAAATTAAAAAGGCACAAAAGCTAAGGAGCTTGCACTTATAACAAAGAAAGCACACAAGCATTTTGAAACCCGTAAACGCTCGCTCATACAGCCATTACAGATCTCATACAGCCATCTCGTACATCCATTACAGATCTCATAAAGCGACTACCATGGGTTCAACACATTTATGAAAGCGTTAAATCAGATGCATCTGTGTGTTCGTGATGATCTATGTGTTTATGATGCTCTTTGTCCATTCTGTGTGGCGGTGTTTATTTGACATAAAAAGCATATGCATCTGTGTGTTGAGGATGCTCTTTGTCCATTCTGTCCTGCGGTGACATAAAAAGCATATGCATCTGTGTGTTGAGGATGCTCTTTGTCCATTCTGTCCTGCGGTGTTTATTTCGCAATTCCAGTAGCGTTTATGTCGAGATCACAAGTTGAAAATTTCTAATATTAGGATTTTCGAAGTATTTCAGGTTAATAATGTTTCCTTTATAAGAGATAGACATCATGAAGTCTCTAAAATTAGATGCTACTATTTCCAAGATATATTTTAGTGAATTTAAATTCTTCAAAACATTTTTTTTCGATGTCAAATGGTAAAATTTATAAGTGAATGAATGTGATCTTGATAAAATTGTTGTTGAACATGATAATGTATTTACCATGCTTAATAAAATGAATATTAAGTTTCCATGTGATGTTGGAAGCTCATATGGCTTCTTCGCCCCAACCCTGCCTCACATCACTCTTAATTTCCAAGTACCCAATTTGTCTACTATAAATTAGAAATTAGGTGTAATCCTTAGGAATGCAACACACAATTTTAGACAACAAGGGTACACTTCACATTACAACATAAATTAAGATACAATACAATTTCTTATACATTCTAACTTATTACAACATTTATTTCTAGTGCACCCTAGAAAAGATGATGTAGCTCCTTCCAAGTCCTAGCTAGAGCATTTACCATGCACAATTTCTGGCCAACAATATTGTACGATGTCAAGGAATCTGTCTTAGCTATCTTAGGTTCATCAAACAATCCATTACTATCTAGAATCATAGAAACAAATGCATGGTTGGAACATTTTATTTTATAAAAGAAGCCTAAAGGATATTTATTGAAACTTATATGACACAATCTCCATTAGCATTAAATGTTGTTGTTGTTTTCTAAGGATTTAGCTCACAAACCTTAGGTATTGCAACATGTCAATGTTAGTGCTACAATACTTTTGTTAATTTTATCTCACACAAACCCTAGTGCCTATAATCTAGACAATTTTTAACCCTTGCATCACAAAATAAAAGGACTAGAATATGATTACAAAAAGAATACATGGATTATTATTGACTAAGTTTCAAGAATGAGGACACTCTCCTTATTTTATAACATAGGTGATTTATGCCAAAAGTAATATAAAATGGACCAAGTTCACAAAAATGTAATATAATCTCTTAGGGTTTATCCACATCAATGGTAATTTGTTAAAGATGTACAAGCATGATGTGGTGGTTGGAAGCCAACTCCAAAGTGGTGGGGTCTCCAAGCTAAGGCTCACATTTCAATTACCCCTCATTACATGGTTTTGTGCTCTCTTAAAAAGGTTGCAATATTTAATGCTCCTTAGCATGTTTTAATTTAAAACAAACTTCATGTATTACACTCTCGAAGAAATAATCCCTCAATATAGCCACTCAACATCTTAGAATTTGACATGTGCTTGTGTGGTCCTAGGGTAAGTGTCTTTATTACTAGTGCATGTTAATATACCATCGTTGACATAATGCATGTAATGTAGATGATAATTCAACATATGATATCTTCTCGAATCTTGATCATTTTAGGGCCAAAAGACACCTCTACTCATATACAAAGAAAAATCATCCATCTATGGTAAGATATCTAAATTTTGAGCAACCAAAATAGTCTAGGCTATAATAAATGGATTAATATTTCATGATTCACTCAACATAACATGAATTTTACCACTAAAATTTCGAGAATGAGAGAGAGGGAGAGTGAGGGAGGAGGAGGGGGTAAGAGATTTTGTTTGAGAAACATGATACTCTTGGTAGATATATATGTTAATATATTTTTTTATATACTTAGGTTCAATGTCATTTGATCTAGTTTATGTAAATTTATATAGTTGAATAGGTCTAAGTATTTGGTAGATGAGTGCTATGACTTAGTTAATGAATCTCTAGGTCATTGATATACCTATACACCATGAAATGCCTATAGTGTGTATCTTTGCTTAGAAATTTGTTTATTTTAAATTGGGACTTTATTTCATTTACCTTCTAAAAAATTATCTCGGTCAACACTTGTGAGTCTATGGAGGAATATGTGGAGGAATATTTTTCTTGTTATTTATTTTACGCTCAGTGATATTTGAGCAAACATATTTAGGCCCTTTTTTGTAAATATTCATTGAATATTTGATTCTGAATTATATTTATTTGAATATTTTAAAAGGAATATATTACAAATATTATTTAATGATATTTATTCTTTTTCAACGAGTACATTTTTCACATTTAACATTTTTTTTGTAAATGTTTTTTTTGGAATTTATTTCCACCAAAATGTTAGGGAACATACAACGTAATTTATTGTGCACTTTAATCAACATATATCTATCTTAATTCCATATCTAGCAAGCAGTGAGAGGGATCAAATATTTTGAGGCCCAAACTACTTTTGTGAGTGCAGAACTTACAACTTCGTAGATTTGACCACTCTCTTCACTTGATAGATTTGGATTTATGATGTATCTATGATAGTTTTTATAGAAGATGTATTATAAGTGAAGTATGAATGTTTATAAAAAATGAATTTGTGTCTCCAAAAATTTAAAATTAACTAATATAACATTGGATATAATTGTAAATCACATATTATAATATAAATAATATCAATAATGTTAATAAATCAGAAAAAATATTCCTCCTATTTCTATTTCCTAGGACATTAAATGGTGAGAAAAATGTGAAAGTTGTTATGAAATTTTAGATAAAATTGTCTATTTTTAAATAACCATTATATTTTTTGTTTTCCAATTATATTTCCTACAGTTTTATAGAATTTCAGATAGAAATTAAATCATAAAATTTATAACTCAAATAACAACTTAATTAACCAAAAATATTTTCTTTACCTAACCTTAATCAAGGCATTGAAAATGTGAGAATTCAATTGCTCTAGAGAAGAGGAAAAAAATAAATTTTTATCCTTGGTATTATATTATTATGTACTAATATAAATGCATTTGAACACAAAATTAATCCTCTAAAGAGATGCTACCAATTAAATTATGGCCATATTTTGGTTAAACTAGATTTATGGCCAGTTTGAAGTAAGTGAGTGACGAATGTGTTTCATTACATAAAATATTCTCTACTTTGCATAATCTAGACCAATATGCTTGGTTTCTTATTGTCATTAATCAAC
Organism: Pinus tabuliformis; assembly: GCA_031772625.1. Lineage (NCBI taxonomy): Eukaryota > Viridiplantae > Streptophyta > Pinopsida > Pinales > Pinaceae > Pinus > Pinus tabuliformis. The sequence goes on along the minus strand of CM062820.1, from coordinate 446,893,045 downwards.
AGTTTTATGTAGGGCACATACATATATATGGTATACTTTTGCCTTCTACAACTTTTACTATTGGAAGATAGATATCTTATGTTAAAACATAGTTCATTGACACTTAGTTCAAATGTCTCGAGTTTTCCAAAAGTTTTACACTCCTCATATAATTGTGTTTTGTATTATTCTTTTTGCAATCAATAATGATAGTATCCATGAAGGTACTAGATAACTAGCTACTAGCTTTCCATACAATAATTAACAACTTCTCTATATCTTAACAAGGATATTATACCTTTCTAATCATAGTATATATTATTATGTCCATTGATATATTAATATGAAACTATACACATCAATGTTACAATTCATTGATTGAAACCAACACATATGTAGCTAAAGGCTACACAAAATATGTTTCACACACGGAAAAAAAGGCCCGGTTGAGAGAATACTTACATCTAACATCTGATAACTTATCATATCCCTTATATTGGGATGTAGAGCACCACTCGATACAATATGTATAGTTTAATATCTAATTATATTTATTGATATTATCTTTTGCCATGCTTTGTAAAGAACAATTGAAATGTTGTTGATCTCCTCTCCTCTTATTGTTGCATTTATCCATTGTTCAGTAATTAACAACCACATAAATGAAACAAATAATTAGTCCATTATTATTTATGATACATCTTTATTTGTTTATATCATGGTTTAATAAGAGTGCAAGGGTGATCTTTTCCTTGTGTCATATTTGTCTAACCTTCCAAAAAAATATGTTTACTCTCCAACACTTTTTAAATAATTTTTTATTAAAAACATATTTAATTTATGAATTTTTAAAACTTTGATATAATATAACTATAGAAATTATGTTTAAATTATCATGTTTCCATTATAATTTATTTAAAATTTTGAATCCAAATTTATAAATTACCTTTAAGAGAAATATATATGAAGCCAAAATTTGTTTGTAAATATAAATTCTATATTGAGTATGCAACCTTTTCTAAAGTTCTTATACTAATCTAAGTCTCATTTATATTTAATCAATCAATCCATATATATATATATATATATATATATATATATATATATATATATATACTTGTAAAAATACTATTATACTACTCAAAATTTTACGTAAAATATAATAGAAAACGTGTCATCATGTTTTTCTTATTATTCTCTAGTCTGATGAATTTTTGTAACAAATTTAGCCCCCTTTTTTGTCTCTCTATTCAATTCCTTGGTCATTAAAATTTACCACATGTATCATTCTTTACATAACAATTAAACTCTCTTTCATGAATATATATGTTTTTCTTTTATCAATCTAAGAATTTCAATTATATAGCTAGGTTGTGGTTAAGAGGAAAAGCCATGGAAATTGTCTGAGATCCATATCGTAACATAGGTCTGCGCAAGGGAATTTTGGGAGTTCGATGGCGGACGATCGTGCCCTGCGAGAAGTTAGGGTTTGAAGGAACAGATGACGGAATCGAAGAGGGCATGGGTAACAGCGGCGGTGAAGAGCAAGGATCTCCTGCAAAGAGTAGAAGCAAGGAAAGGAGAACGATTTTGATAAAAGGAGAAGAGATTAGAGGCAGGCTGAGCTGAAGGAAACTACGGAAAGCCGGCAGAGGAGGGGAGAGATCCCCTCTTATAAAAATGTTGCAGCGGGAGAAGCTATTGGAAGCAGATTGCAGAGCAGCTCCATAGAAAGTAATAGAGAAGCACCGGTACTGGGAAACCTATGGCAGCTGAAGACAGGCGGAAGATGCTTACCAGGGGCTCAGAAAAAACCCAGGTATGTAATACCCAATAAAAAACTTGAGGAATATAACAGCTATATGAAAGATCATGCTCTGATTTGCAAGTTTATAGGGTATTGGCCATCAGAAAAGGATTTATTTAGATGGATACACCAAATATGGAGACCAAAATGGCATACTGAACTAAAATTAGGGGCTGAAGGCTTTTTCACAGTAATTTTTACAAATCTGGAAGAGAAGGAGAGGATATTTGAAGAAGGACCGTATTTTATGAACAACACAGGTCTGTTCATGAAATACTGGGAGGAAAGATATAACCCAGAAAATGAAAAAATGCTAGCTGCCCCAATTTGGGTCAGATTGTTTGGTTTACCGATGGAATTTTGGGACCCTGAAATCATGGAAGGCATAGGCAATACAATTGGAAACTTTGTCAAGGCCGCAGAATCAACGAAAAGAGGAAAATATACATCATACACCAGACTGTGCGTCTATATGAACATAGCTGAGCCACTACCTGAATACATAGAACTGGAGTATCATGATGAAATATGGCAACAACCAATAGATTATGAACACATTCCGTTCAGGTGCAGAAGATGCCATGAATATGGACACCTATACAAGAAATGCCCCCTGAGTAAGGAAGAGGAAACCCTCAGTCAAAAGGAAGAAGAACAAAGGAAGACAAAAAAAACAGAGGAGATGGAAAAAGGCTTCCAACAGGTTGGTAGAAAAAAGAAAACTACTAAGGAAGGAATAAAAACTCAAATACAAACGAAATCAATAACTATAGGGAGTCAAAACAAATTCCAAATCCTGCAGCAGGAGAACGAAGAAAAGGAAGAAAAGTTGGTAGAAGAAAATGGTTTAACAGATGAACCAATGGAAATAGTCAGAGAAACAAAAGACAAAGAACCTGAAACAACAATAGAATCTGGAGAAGAAGCAGAAGAAGGAGTAGAGGTAGTATCTGAACAAATCCAAGTGGAGATGGAAATGCCAAAAGAAAATGAAGTAGAGGAAGAAAGAATCATAAAACAACTGATTCAAGAATGCAAAAACTTTGATGAAAGATTCATACCAGAAACATAGAAGCAAATATACAAAGAAGAATTTCAAAAATATAAGGAAAAAAAAAAGGAAAAACTATGGACAAGCACACAGGCATAGCAGGGGCACAGGAAAATAGTTTGATGGGAGTGGATAGCACTGGTAAAGGCAGCAGAAAGAGAGGCAGGAAAACGTTGAATGACCTATCCAAACTGTTGGTGAAATTCTAGTCAATTCAGGCAAAGTGATACCTCTGTCAGAGGTATTTTATCAACCACCCAAAGTTTAAAATGATAGTTATTAGCTGGAACATCAGGGGTCTCAACAGTAAGGGAAAGCAGAGATACCTGAAGGAGAAGATAAGGAGAGATAAACCAGGGATTATAATAATACAAGAAACTAAGATCATTATGCAGAGTATGGAAAAAATTATAAAAAATAACAAAATACAATATGAAGTCATGGGACAAGATGCAATTGGATTAGCGGGAGGCATTGCAATATTATGGAACCCTGACGAAGTAGTTTTTGAAAACTGGCTAAGTATGCCCAGAATTCTCACCGGTCTAGGTAGGATTCTAGGGACAAAGGAAAGAGTTCTTATTACAGGAGTCTATGGACCTCATGTACCGGGGGAAAGAGAAAGGTTTCTGAGAAATGTGCAAGCAGCTAGAAGGATATGCCCAGATCTACCATGGATAGTAGGGGGAGATTTTAACATGATCAGGATGATGGAGGAAAAAAAAGGAGGAATAAGGAAACCTGACTAGTATATGGAAATGTTTAATGAAATGATAAATGAACAAAGACTGGTAGATATATTAACTATTAATGGGGTATATACTTGGAATAACCGAAGAGGTGGGAAGAATCAGATAGCTTCCAGACTAGACCGCTTCCTAGTCTCAGAATCAATCATGAACAAAGATGTCTTTATAGAAGCGAAAATCATGCCAACTTTAGGTTCAGATCACTGGCTGGTCAGACTGGAAATAGACATTAAAAAAAACTCAGGAAAGGACCTTTCAGATTTGAGGCCTTTTGGTTAAGAGAACCGAAGTTTATGGAAAAATTCGAGGAATGGTGGTCTCAAAGCACGGCTCAAGGAAAAGGAAAGATGCATACCTTTCAATTAAAACTCAAAGAATTAAAGGGTAAGATAAAGCAGTGGAACAAAGAAGAATTTGGAAACATAATGGAAGAGAAACATAAATTAGAAAGAGATATGGAAGAATTACAACAGAAAATTATTATTGAAGGTAGATCAGATGAAAGCAGCAAAAAGGAAGGGGTTATACTCGATAAATTGGAGGAGAGAAGAAAGCAGGAAGAAGTGTTATGGAGGCAGAAAGCCAGAATTACATGGTTAAGGGAAGGAGAAAGAAATACCAAGTTTTTCCATCAGGCCATGATACAACACAGGCAGAGGAACATAACTATCAAAAATAAGGATGGGGAAAGGATTGTGGAACAAGAAGAAATTGAGAAGGTAGTGGTACAGTATCATAAAGGAATTTTGACGGAACCCCACACTGATAGATCAGAAGCCATAGAAAAGATTTGTAAGGTAATTCCTAAAATCATAACAGAGGATCAGAAAAAAGCCTTGATGAGAGCAGCAACCTTGGAAGAGGTAGAGGAAATTGTGATGAGCATGAAGAAAGGTACAGCATCGGGGCCTGATGGATATACAATAGAATTCTATCAAGCAGGATGGCACTTCCTGGGAAAAGAGGTACTAAAGCTCGTAGAAGAATCCAGAATAAATCAAAAGGTATGGCCAACTCTTAATTCTACTTTCTTCACCTTGATTCCGAAAAATACCAAATCAGAAGAGGCTCAAGGCTTCCGAACTATAGCACTATGTAATGTCATTTATAAAATAATCTCAACCCTAATTGCTAAAGGCTAAAGCCCCTACTGGCCAGTTTAATCTCCCCTGAACAAACAGGATTTGTAGAGGGTAGGCAGATCCTGGATTGAAGACAAAAAAATAGCAGGGGATGCTGATCAAACTTGATCTTTCAAAGGTTTATGATCGATTAAACTAAAAATATTTGGAGAAGGTATTGGAAAGTTTTGGCTTCAGCAACAGATGGATAAACTGGATTTTCAACCTTATAGAAACTCCAAATTATTCTATACTAGTAAATGGCACCCCTTCAGCAACCTTCAATGCAAACAGAGGAATAAGGCAAGGGGATCCCATATCCCCGTTTTTATTTATATTGGCAGCAGAGGGTCTGGGTAGGTACATAAAGAAGGAATTAGGAGAAAACAGAATCAAAGGGCTGCGATTATGGGGAAATAATTTTCCTATAACCCATCAGCAGTTTGTAGATGACATTATGCTATTTAAGGAAGCATCTATAAAAGAAGTGAGGAACCTAAAAAAAATCCTAGATCTATTTGCAGAAGCTTCAGGAATGGAAATCAACAAGGAGAAATCATGTACATTCATCTTCAATACAATAGACCCTATCAAAAGACACCTAACCAGGACTTTGGGATTCAAGCAAGGGGAACTCCCAACAAAATACCTAGGAAACATGATTGACATTAATCCCAAAAGGTGGAAGAATTGGCGAGGAATTATAGAAAAACTTCAAAACAGGATGGCTAATTGGGCATTCAGATCGTTAAATATAGCTGGAAGGATAGTGCTACTGAAATCAGTACTACAAGCAATACCCATCTGTCCATTATCAATTATGGCGGCACCTCAAAAAGCCTACTCAAAGATAAGAGAATTTTTTGGAAAATTCCTCTGGGGAGGTCCGAATCAACAAAGGAAACGGGCCTTAGTGTCCTGGAAAAACCTATCAAAAAGAAAGGAGGAAGGGGGACTGGGATTGAGAGACCCTCAGTAACTAAACAAGGTGCTTGGAGCAAAATTATGGTGGAGATGGATGAGGGGAGGCAACGACCTCTGGAAGGAAATATGGAGGTATAAGTATAATATGCCAAGGAAGACAAAGGAAATCCTTCGCTTGGAAGAAACGCCGAGAGGATCTACCATCTAGGATCTAGCAAGACAGAACAGAAACCTAATAAACAACCATGCTTTCTGGGAGATTCGTGGAGGAAATGAAGCCAGATTCTGGGATGAGAAATGGCAACAACGAGAAAACAGAGGAAGCAGATGAAATATGGCGCCAATGGAAAAAGCCAGAAGAATGGGATATAGACATAGACCAAGAACAACAAACAACATATCTGAGAGAAATTGAATCAAGGAAAATAAAGGTCAGAACCAGCAACGATATTCTCAGATGGGGCAAGTCAACGAAAGGAGAATTCACAGTCAAAGATGCTTATTACTTGATGGATCAGTAGGAAAGAACAGAGGAAAATATGGAATGGAAGACAATATGGGACAATAAGTGGTGGCCAAAAATAACTCTATTCGCCTGGCTAGTGGCAAAAGAAAGGATTTTGACCTGGGACAAAATTCTAAAGAAAGGTTTTAGCAGCCCATCAAGATGCAATATGTGTAATATAGAGGTAGAAAATCAAGAGCACTTGCTGAACAACTGTGTTTATGTAAAGAACTTATGGGAAGAAACGAGGAATCTGTATGGTAAATCTCAAAGAAACCCCAGAGACATCAAACAAACCATATTCCAGTGGCATAAAGAGAAATTTCAATGTAAGGTAGTACAGAGGGCATGGAGACTCATGGTTGGCTTTGTGATCTGGTTGGTGTGGAAAGAAAGAAACCGAAGAACCTTTCAAGATAAAAATAAAAATACAGAAATAGTATGGAAAAGAGTCTTAAGTTCCGTAAGGGAAACAATCCTAGCTGAAGAATGGGAGGAGGAGGAGTGGAAAGCAGATCGGTATGAAGAGCAAATTCTAGCAAAACTAAAAATGAAATATGAAATGGTATATAACAGAAGGGAAAAAAGTAATAATAAGACCTTCCAGAGCTTAGATCAATTTTGCTTCCCAAGAGGGCGATTTATCAAACTGAACTTTGACGGGGCTTCGAAAGGGAATCCAGGAAATGTAGGATTTGGGGGAATTTTCCGGGATAGTGAGAAAACCACTAGATGGATTTTCGCGGAATGGGGAGGTGAGATGACAAATAATGAAGCGGAGCTATGGGAAGTTCACCAGGGCCTGAGAATCGCTATAATAAATAGCTACAGAAGTTTAGAAATTGAAGGGGACTCTCAGCTGGTTATAGAAATGTTGAGAAAACTCAATAATGGAAAAAAATGGGAGCAAGTAGCAGTAAGCTGGCGAACGGCCGAGATACTGCAGGATGTGGCAAAACTGATGAGAAGGATAGACTACAAAATTTTTAGCCATGTCAGACACAAAGGAAATCAAGCGGCGGATTTTGTCGCCAACTGGGGAAGTACGAACAAGGACAGCAGGGTTGACAGTAAATGGCCGTTAGTTATTAATAATAAGAAATGGGAGGAACTGGCAATGACCATAAATCAAGACCATGCCAAATCCTCATAATAGACATAATTACCCTAAACAATTAATGCATATGATGGACGGTCGAAACAGGTTAATAAATGAGTGTTGGGAGTGGCAAAGAAGAAATCTAGGCAATGAACAGAGGACATTAAATCAGGCACGTACAAGTAATCGAAATAAGAAAATATCCCACCGCAATAGCAGAGAAAAGATGGCGAGGAGAGGAGCAAAGGACGACATGTCAGAAACCAAAAATGGAAATGATAATCGGGAAACAGAGGAAGTAGATGGCGGCAAGCAAAATAACAGGTGGCACGGTAAATTTAAATTGAAGGATAGGTGGAACGAAGTAAGGAGACCCATTAAAGAGTGGGGACAAGATGGGAGAAGGCAGAAGAGATATGTTGTAGTGCGAAAAGATCTGCGTAGGAAGAAGGTGACGACTTGCGGTAACGACGAGAGCACTACACCAAAAAAAACAAATAACTGTAAGAGGAGGATCAGTATGGAAACCAGAAGGAACACAAAGTTTGAAGAAGACACAGAGGCAATGGAGCGCAGAACCCGGGAGAATAAAGGTAAGAGTGTGGCAAAGGAGGAAAATGCGGAGGAAATTTATGAGATCTAGGATGATACTGAAGAGGAGGAGGAAAGGTACGAGGCAGACAGGGCAAAGGGCAACCTGAGACGTGAGGCAAGCAGGAAAAGCAGGAAAAGGATGATTGAAGAGAAGCTGGAGAATTTAGGAAGTGAAGAACAACATGTCCGTGGACGCAAGCGAGGCAGAGGCGGAAGCAACATGCCAGGCAGGGGAAATAGGGGTGGCAGGGGACAGTACAGAAACAGAGGAGAAAGAAAAAGAGGGCAAAGCCCGCAAGGAAGGGGCAGAGGGAGAACATGGAGATATGGTAGTAAATCAAAAATATCTCTAGATAGGAAAATCCAGCATGCAGAAGAAGCCTACAACAAGAACACCAACCCAAAAATCAGGAGGATAACACAACACATGGAAGAAGAGGCCATCCAAGCTCAATCAGATTCTAAGATGGAAGACTGGGAGTTCCTTCTTCCGGACCCGGGCGATACAAGGGGTAGGATGTCTCTGTTTAAATAGTCTATACATGTATATTGGGTAATGAAGAGACTGCTGGCAAAAGCTCTGGAACAAGCAGCAACAGAAATGGCGGAATTGGCGCACGGAGGTCCAAATTTAAGGAAATAATTGAGAATAATGCAGATTACTTTGGAGATGCAAAATAAAAAGATAGAGGAAATTCAGGCGATGATCAAGGAAGGATACCAAGGAGTCAACCGAGAAGCTGATCAGCACCCAGCAGCTAGAGCTCCATGAAAACAAATATGCATTATTTTTGATGAGTTTTCAAAGAGTAGTTAAATCTAAGATCCTCACTGTTATAGATAGGGAAACATGTCATATACATTTAAGTAGTAAGAGTAAGGGTAAAGACTGTTTAGTTTATTTAGCTTGGACAAACAAAATCTAGACTTATTATTTTTGGTTGGCAATGAAAGACTTAAGGTGGCTAAGATACCTAGTTTCCCATAAGGGCGGGGTGAGGCCACCATGACACTATAATTTTTTGGTTTGTGACAATAGAAAGGAGTACCACCGCAGTTTAAAAAAAAAAAGAATTTCAATTATATAAAAACATTACATTGGTTTATACATTTTCAAAAGAACCTACCATCCTTTCTCATACCATATTTGTTGGCCAATAGGTAATTACCAAAAGAAACATTATAACATGAGACCTTCAAGATTGATATGCAGTTAGTTACTATTACACATGATATGAATTTAATCTGACAGGGTAGTCTAGTCTAGAGCCTGTTGACGAACGAGGCCTAATTTCGTATTGAGTTCGCTGGTCTATATGGGCCAATCTTCCTTAAAAGTGATACAATTTATGTTGTAGGCACCATTTTCCCCTCTAAATGCTCGCCAAAAAGTCAAGCATTGACCATAGGTTTCTTTCCAAATCGTTCACGAAAATAATAATTTTGTCCATGTCATCATGTGGGTCTTTGTTAAGTTTGTCTACAAGTTGGTTAATATGTATCAATTGACTAATAATATTCTATTTGGAGGAATTGACTCCTCGATGCCAAAACATTTGGGTCCACGACCTCAGCATGGCCTGAATCTCCCACAAATTATCTTTCCTTATGACTCCTCTCTATTAGGCCCCTATACTACTAGTGCAACCCCTTACAATAGTAGTATAGGGGCCTAACACACTCTCCAAATCCTCTTCTTTATCTGCCTCATTAAAGATACATTACGCTCCAATCTACATGAAAATACTTCCTATAAACTGAATAGCCACATCCTCAACAACAAAAATAAATACACCCAGGTAAATATCCCTAGAGCACAAAACTGCACCCTCTAGACATAAACGGGGGATCAAGGATAACATTCACAAGATGAGGGGTTAAACAAGATCTCTATAGCTCTAGCGACACATCCAACACTCCATAAAACAACCAGAAATTTGAGGTCCTTCCTGAATGAGGACAATCCAATGTCAATAGACCAACATGTGTATTCTAGTCCACCCACTAATACAACTGGCCCCAACACTAGAAAATAAACCAAGGGATAAAGGAAAACCCCATAAACCAACAGAATTTAGATCAAGAAAATTAAAGAACCATAGGGTATGTTTAATTAAGAAGCATAAGAAGACTTATAAACTATGATAGTTCCCAATCCACATAGAGACTAAAACAAATTTGATGACAACAATTCATATATAGTGAACTCATAATAGTGATGTATAAAGAAGTTACATACACCATTGTTTGAACCTCTTAAACGATAGACATAATATTTAATCACTAGTCCACTAAACCAAACAAAAATTGAAAACATAATCAAGTATACATAAAGAGCCATAGGCTCCCAAATACACAAGTTGAATTTGGAGACAACATTAGATTGATAGTGACAACATGTACATAATCGAATTTTAAATAGCTCCATTTAGTGTAGAATATGTTGTAGCACATCTAGTTGTTTCTCTAGTGTTCAAAAAGCTACCAGGAGTATTATTTGCTCTACCATCTGGCATTGTAAAACCATAAGGTAATTTCTTGTAAAAATGATAAATCAATGATTTGATTGGACAAGCTCATAGTTTTCCTAGAGTGACCTTGTACGAAGATAATTTGGTTTCTGTAAAACCTCCTTGAAGTTGTTATAGCAAGTAATATTTCACAAATTAATGCTTAGTTCATACCCAATTGGAACCCACAAAGCCGCCAGTGCCATGCTTGAGTCAATGTCGATGCTACCATTCACATCATCCTATTGCAAGTAATAATAATTAATCTCATGAATTAGCATACATTCACATGTGCCTAGATGGTTGGGGGGTGTCATGCCACCAAAACCTAATTCTCACTAAGGCTGATGTCATTGCAAAAACATCCTTGAGCATTTCTTCATGATGGTCTGTCAACTTGAAGGGGATCACATATTGGGGAAGGGTAGAATGAGGAAGGTTACATTTACAAAGATGGTAGAGATTTATAACACATTTGATATTTAGTTTTTATCTACATCATACTTATTCAATTTTTATGTTTCTGCATAATCCACTATTATGCAGATATACTATATGGTAACTAATTATATGTGAATTGTTTTATTTTAATATAGAAGAGAGTGATATACAATACATTTATACACTTAAAAAAATATTAATTCGATGAAGGTATGGATTGAAGGATGGAAAAAATCTATTGATGTAACTTATCATGGTATGATGTGGTTACATTGGTCAATGAACTTGAACGCGGAAGAGATACCAATATTACAAAGAGCGAAATTGTTTTAGAAAGTGGTTTAAAAGATAAACATGTAAGCATATCCACCCATAATATTTAGTTTTTTTAAATATTGTATTGATTTATATGGTATTTTTTTACTAATTTGCATAATTTTTGGGTATGAATAATTTTACCAATTGAGAATACATTTTTTACATCCATGACATAACAGAGTTGAAACCCTATGAGGCTTTGTGGTGTAATGTCCTCAAATTTCACATTAAAAATTTAGATCAAAATATGAAACATTCTAATGGGGGGGTTATCATAGTATGTCAAGCTACCTATGTTTTCTCTAAAATTGAAAGTCATCCAAAAGTCTCTAAAAATTGATACTATGGGTATTTACAAGTTATACTTTAGTGTGACTTTAAATCCTTCATAATACTTTTTTTGGATTTCAAATGGTAAAATATACAAATGAATGAATGTCATCTTGATAAAATTGTTGTTGACCATGCTAATTGATTTACCATGGCTGATACATGGAATATTTAGCTTCCATGTGAACGTGGAAGTTCATATGGCAACTTCCGCCCCTCTAGCTCATGTCACTCTCAATTACCCAATGCCTAATTTGTATACTATAAATCAAAACATAGATGCAATTCTTAGAAATAAAACACCCAATTTTGGAGAGAAAGGGTACACTTCATGTAACAACATAAATGAAGATACAATACAATTCCTTATACATTGTAAGTTAGTACAACATTTATTTCTAGTTCGCCCTAGCATTGAAAATATAGTTTCTTCCAAATCCTAAACAACAAATTTACTATCTACAATTTATGGTTTACATTGTTATAGCCTATCAAGGCATCTCACTAATCTCTAATAGGTGCATCAAATGCACCACCTCAAGCTAGAATCATACCAATAATTTGATAGCTGGAATAGTTTCTTTCATCAGGGAAGACCTCAAGGTTATTCATCTAATCTTTAATGACACAAGATCCATTAGCATCAAGTTTTGTAGGTGTCTTCTAGGGATTCCTGTCACAGACCTCACGTATTGTAACAAATTAATTCTAGTAGTATAATACTTATCTCACATAAACCCTAATTCCCGTAGTCCACCGAAGATTTAACACTTGCATCAAAAAACACAAGGAATAAAATATAATTACATCAATAACATATGGATGATCTAGTGATGAAGTTTGTAGAATGAGGATGTTCTCCTACCTTTATAGGATAGGTGACACAAGAGAGAAAAAGAAAATACATGAAGTACAAAACAACCTAATATGTATATCTACATCAAGGCTAGATTAATGAAAATGTACAAGTGTCATGTGGTGGTATGAATACACCTCCAAAGTGGTGTGGTCTCTAAGATAGGGCTCCACATTTAAAGCACTGATGGCATGGTTTTGTGTGCTCTAAGAGAGGGTCCAAGATTTAATTCTCCTCACGAAGCCACAATTCAAAACAAACTCCAAGTTTTCTACTCTCCAAGTGATAATCCCTGAATACAAACACTTAGCCTCTTATGATATGGCATGTGCTAGCGGTGGTCCTAAGGGGAAGTTCCTTTACTCCTAGTGCAATTTAATATCTCATCATAGAAATCATGCACGAAATGTTAGATGATAATGCAATATCTAATATCTTCCCAAAGATACATGATTTTAAGGCTAATGACACCTCGTCTACAAGTATCTAAAGGACACTCTTGCACCTATAGTAACACCTATAAATAATGATAAACCAAAATAGTCTACGATAGGACAATTTGATTAAGGTTTCACCATTCACTCCACATAACATGAAGTGCACCACTAACATTGTGCAAACACTTTCATAAAGACACAAAATATAACACTTCTTCTCGATGAGGAAAATATTTTCAACATAAAGAGTATTCTCCCTCTAAATATCTAATGCACTTGCTTTTGAAACTTTTTAGCCACCACAGTTTTGAATTAAATCCATAATTTATTAAAAGGAACCATATCCCAAACAACACTACACATTAAGGGATCAAAAGATACCAACTTTTAATAATTTTAACTCTCATTGATGGAATACTTCAATGCAATATTGTTATCATATATCCTAGGAGGAATACTTAGCCTTATTTCTAATTTGGGTGGTATTAAATGCTCATTCACATCTTCAATGTTTAAATCAGCCATATTTTATTCTTCTAGGATGAAAACAAGGGATCGAGATCTAATTTTAACTCAAATTTTCTTCTATGTGCCAAGAACTCACCCATATTTTACATCTAGATAACATTTTTCGACAGAAACCTTGTCACTCCCTTAAGTAACCAAATGACACTCTTGGGGTAGCTCAATTGGCAATTACCGTGGAAATGAATTCTCCATGAACTAGAAGCCTTGGGTTCAAATATTGTGTTATCACCCCAATGAGGATGAGAAGTTGGACATGATGAATATTTAGTTCTACCAAGCTTGCAAAAAAAAAATCAATTGCATACCCATGTCAAATTTTAAAAAGAGAGTAAAGAGGAATGAACATATCATATTAGTATAAATTGCTTATATTCATCTTTCCATGTGCTAGCTTCCACAAAAAAAAGGAGACAAATTATCACGCCATTTTGTTCCATAATTAATTTCCTTAGCTATCATTTGTAAATTGGTGATTGAATCTCCCATTTAAGAACCCTCCTTAATGGTAATTGTTTTATTATTAATATTTTATATAGTTTTTTTTATTTATATTTATGCCTTCTACTTTTTAGGTGTTAGTTTTTTATTTAAGAGAAATGGAAAGAAACATGTGTTGAATTATTGTTTTATTTAGTTAATGAGAAGTTATTTCAGAATAATTATTTCTCTCACAAATGTGTTGGAGGCTAACATGAGAGATTAACCTCTAATTGTTAGGGAAAGCTAATTGAGTAGTTATGCCCAAGGAGGCACAAAAAAATACAATAAGAAAAGAACTGCATGTTGTCTTTTTGGATAAAAATGAAATACTTAAAGTTATATATGAAAATGAAAGAGAATATACACCTTGATAATATGGGGTGAGAGATAAATACCTTGTCGTGGAATATGAATAAGATAAATATAGTATTTGGTTAACCCTTTCTATTGGGAGAGGAACACTAGTAAACCTAGGAAATGGTTTCTAGGATGCTGCATAGAGTGTGTAGGCTAGAACTCTAGATATCTTCTTTGATTTACCTTACAATTAGAGGAAAACCTCAATAGTATTTCCTTTACAAGAAAATTCGAGATGAACATGGAAGCTTATAGTCTATTTCTAAAAGAATTTCATATAAATACTTTTGCTTGAGGTAAGCAGAGTTTTGAGATTAAATAAATATTCAACACATCATACTAGAAAAATATGTTATTATATTAGCATTATTGGTGGAGGTTGTAAAGTAATAGGAACAAGGATTTGAGGTTTTAACTTACAACTCCATTGGAAACACTTAAATATTCCTTCCCTTAGTAATGGTTGTAGTAACTATTGAAAAATATTAAATCATGCAAGTCTCCTTCCATAAAGAGAACTTGATATATAAGTGCATAGAAAAGTGATTAGAAATGCAATCAAAGTACCCATTAAAAAAAATGAAGCAAGGAATTAAATAATACAAAAACGTAATTACCAGAAACCAAACTTTAACACTAGGAATATTGAATTATGGAAAAAAGGGTGTCAAAATATTAATGCAAACACTATTGAAAGAACTTCTCAATAATTTAATTGTAGAATGATGGAGATTTTCCAAGTTGAAACAAGAATTACAATGTAATGGAGGTGATGGAGGTTAGCTCTAGGTCATCATCAGATCAAACTGAAAATGATACAGACATAGTAGGGTTGGCTATGGTAGTTACACTAATTTCCTCGCCATAAAATATATACTATCCAATATGAAGAAATAATGTTGATATCCAAATTGTACAATATCCTCAAAGGAGGTAGATTCACTATCTCAATAACCCTCCTCCAAATTGAAAGCCTCACGTAGCTACACCGAACATGATATTAGCCATTAATCAATAAAGCCAACAAGTGGGATGTAAGTATGAAGGCTTCAAAACCCATGACATATATATTTATATGTCCTTAGCAATAGATAGACCACATGCAACAAGAAAAATTCCACAACAAAGTGTTATATAAATAAATGTTATATTATGTATTCTCTCATCGAGATGCTATGTCATATATTCACTGAAAATTTCATTAGGTGCTTTCCAAATTTATCAAGTCTTTAAATTCCGAAGGTTGCAATGTATTGACATAGTTGTGTAATTCGATAAGACCAATATAGGCAACACTTGTTGTAAGTGAGACATGTGAATACTTTCAAGTGGGGTATTGTTAAAGGAAAACAAGTAATAATATATATAAGTATATTCATGTGAAAAAGGAACGTTTTAGGACTAAATAGGGTAAATGATATAAAAAGGAAGGGTGAGATGTACCTGTGTTAATATTTATAATGTTAATTAGTTGAAGTATGTTTTAAATGAGTTAACTAAAAGCTTGAATGTTAACCATGATGTGAGAGGACTGTTAAGAGAAAAGATTAAATAAAATTAAAAATTGACCAATGTGTGATATTTCAATCTATTTATTTTTTATAGTTATTCGATGAGGAAAGTTAAGATGTGACAATTTTTATTGGTGTTATTTATTTTTAAATAGCATAATAAAATCTGTTTTAAATTTTATTAATAAAGATATTCCTAAATATGTTATAGGTTAAATAAAATAAAAAATTAAGATATACAATACATCAATATTAATACTATTAATATAATAATAATATAAACTAGCAATTGTACCAAAAGGTACAAAGAGAGGCCGATAGATTTATGAAGTTGGAATTGTTGAATTTTTATAAAAGGTCGGGACACCTTCTCCGCTGCTATTGATATTGTACAGTTTATTAAATATGAAATAGAGTAAAAGATATAGGAGACAGAATAGACTGGGAATGTAAGATCTTTATACTGGAAGTGAAAAAGAGAACAAAGCAGCATGTCAAAGCAGAAATACTTAAAGAAAACCACAAGACTTTCTATTCATTCACATGTATTTAAAAACTTTGACATGACTGAAACAAAGAAGAAGAGAATTAGAAAATTTCATGTAAATGTATTTTATTTTAAAAACAAACAACTAACCACTCTATAAATGTCATTGCAGAAGCCCATGTAAGGTATACATATTCCTATATATCTTTTTTGAAAACAAAAACAAAGATAAATTAGCGTGAGTAGCATAACATCTAGCATTCCATGAACAATAGAAACCACACTCAAAAGGCGAAATCTATGTAAACTGAGTTTTTATTAAAATTGTAGGTACAAAAAAACTTATGACACTCCATAACTATGCATCATGTTTGGTGGAACATAGTAGACTTATTACACTTGAATATTTCTAAATATTTTACTTGCTATTGTGTGTTTATCACAAGCAATTATACAGGAGATAGTTATATGCTTTGCAATGTATTTTTTGAAATTTTACATATGGTCTACACATAGAGACATGTTTGGTAGATAATAACTAAACATATATACAATTAAAGTATTATTTGGATTCTAAACATATGTACAATAAGAGCATTTTATTACATATAGATGCAATTGAAAATGAGCAGGTAACCATATATGCATGATGGGGCATGGCATCGGCAACAGAGTTGTTCCTGCAAATGACGCTCCATTTTTCTGTGTGTGTCACTTTCATGGATGTGAATTGTTATATTGAGTATTTATTTTACCTTCTTTAACAATTCAATGGTTGGATGCAAACGGTAAAGAGGCAATGTTTGCTGGGGCAGGATGCTGAATTTCTTGGCAATACTCATACAACAATCATAAATAGCCTGTATCCATACCTGTTTCCATCAAGAAATAAAATATTGTAAGTGACAATGGATGTGTTTGACGAAAGCATGTTTTTTAAAGCGCTTAAGTAAAATAAATAATTTTTTAAAGAAATTTCTAAATTGCAGTGAATGCTAGACCTTGTTGTTCATGGCGGGAAATATTTTGTTTAAATATTTGAAATAAAATAAATGATTTCAAACAAATATAAAATCATATGAGGTTAAATGTAATAGAAAGAAAATGTATGTGAAATTTGGTTATTGCAGCAAGTGGTGTTTACCATGTGGGTAATTCTGGAAAACAGGTTGTACGATTGGCTAGTTTATATTCTCCTGCATAGATTTTGATGCAAGCAATGATTCCTCTTGTTTTCTACGCTTAAGATATGGATTCTTGTGCATTTCTACAATGCGTGAGAATGGGAAGGCTGGATTGATTTGAATGTCTGCCAATGAACGCACTCTTGAAATTGCAGTGAACGTTAGCCCTTGTCGTTCTTTGGTGCCGATGTCTACTGTTGCTTTGTCTAATGTCATTCCTTGTGACTTGTGTATCGTTAAAGCCCATGCCATTTGAAGTGGTATCTGACGGCGTGCACCCCTTGTGATGGGAGAAATGGGTACATATGTTGGGTGTGAAATGTCCCATGGTGTTCCTTTGTATTGTATAAAGTCGACAACCACAAAGGATGGTAATTATGGGGGCTTTGAACCAATAGAGTAAAATATTGAGATGACCTTCCCAAGTGTGCCATTTACGAGGCCTGCATGTACCCATAAGTTGCTGGTGAGCATAACGTTTTGTTCATTGCATAAGAGCACTTTTGCAGGCAAATGCTCATCTTCCGTTGTAGTAGGATTTCTCTGCCTTTGTTGTTCTGCAGAGCAAAGTGCTACTGGGATGTTCAATTTTTTAAGCATTTTCTTATTATGCAAAACAACTGAGTTGTTTATTGCATATAGGTGCATGGATTCTTCAAATGTGCATTGCTCTTCATGTGTAAGAGACGAACTTGTTCTTGACATTAGGTGTTGCCAATCTTCAAGTGTAGATATTCCATTTCTGAGATTTGTGAGTATTTTTCGGAAAGAAACCTGGGACTGGCTAGCTCCTTGTTGATGAAAAATGGTTGAAAGTGTTATGAATATGTCGAAGCTGCGCCAAAGTGCAGTGCCACGCGATGTCCCAGTGTATAAAGGAATGTCTTTTACAGGTGGTAGCTGGCCTAAATCTCCGACAAGGATAATTGAGCGATTACCAAATGGTGCATTTCGATGAAGAGGGAATGCCTCTCTTAGACGATCATCAATGCGAGTAAGCATTTTTGGACCAATGAAGCTCATTTCATCAATGAGAATGTACTCTACATGACGGAGTTGCTCTTGCAATTGTAGGAGTGGTTGGCCTTCAAGTGGATGCATTGTTTGGATAGGGATACGAAGGGCGGAGTGAATTGTGAGGGCATTTATGTTGAAAGCTGCAACGCCTGTTGGTGCAAGTAACAACAAAGGGTTTTTGTTTGCTGGTGAGTTTTCCACAAATGCATGGTGCAGAAATTTAATCAAATGGGATTTTCCTGTCCCAGCTGTTCCTTGTATGATGATTTTGCGTGGGGGTTTTAAAGTGTGAAAAAATAGTGGTGAAGGCTATGTTTTGGGTAGGAGATAATGTGTGATCCTGGGGAAGGTTGCAAAAAGAATGATGTTCATTTTGAATCCTTGAGCGGTTGAATTCAACGAAATTTATGGCAGTTTCTTGCAAGTGGGGAGGGATAGTATTATGTGACCAATTGTGGTTGGCATCAAAGTCACGGTAGCCAATCATGTCAAGGTCATCAATTGCAATATTGTAACTTGGGTGCAGCTGAGAGAGGATTTTCCATTCGTTCATCTGCATGGAATCAAGAGGGATGTCGGGGGTAGTTTGATCTTCAGTATGTGGGGTTTGTGGGTTTTCAATTTCTCGATGGACATGCCATGGTGTATATGTACCCTTTTTTTGTTCCCAGTGTGCAACAATTTCTGCATCAGTTGAACCAATATCATTGGGGAGTGTTCGAAAGGGGAAATACAATAGTAATTCACTCCAGCAAAAAGTGGCATAAGAAGGATCATCAGAGGAAGGAATGACATTGTAACGGGGCAATACATGTACAGTCATTGGTGGGAATATGTGTTTCCATTGGTTTTTTTTCCGCTGGGAAGAATATGACCATGAGCATGAAGCTTCAAGGAGGGGCAGTGATTCCAATGAGACAGGCCTGTTCATGTATGCAAGGATAAAGTTTGGTGTCAAACCAGGGTTCTCAGTATCTTGTGAAACACGTTTGAAAACAGACTTGTTGACATTCAAAGACCGAAATGTACGGCTACTGAGAGAAAGAGTTAACTTTTGTAACATATGGCATATTTCTTGTGCTCCAATGTCTCTATCTGCAATGATTTCTGTAAGGAGTTTTCGGATAACAACAACCGTAGGTGCTTCTGGAATGGCACTTTGTGATAGCCATGATAGCATTTGACGGTAGCTCTCAGATCTTGTTTCTGATTTTGCTGCATATTTTGAAATATATTTTAACACAGCATGGAGAGAAAGGACTGGTTGGCAATCAAAATTTGCTCTCCAAATAGAGAGGAGATCGGCATTGTGAATATTCAATCTTTCATCATTGCGTGCAGGGACATAGGTTTTATGACCTTTATCATCAATGAAAAGTGAAGATGTGGACTTCAACTCCCATGGTACTCCATACCGGCAGCTAAGTACATTGTCTTTCTTACGAAGACAAGAAGACTCATGACACTTTGTATGACGTTGAATGCAGTTGACAAGCTCTGTATAGTCTTCAAATTGATTGGATGTGAATATTGATGCTGTGTCAAGAAGACATGGGTTATGAATTGTTGATTGCTGAAGCGGAATATTTCGGTGCTCTGCTTGACGTGGATTCCAGGCAGTTACGTAGTGGTAGAAATATTTCTGTGCATTAGCAATTTCTAATGCATTGTTCCAGTCAATTGTGTCCATGTTTGGTGCATTTTGCAGCCAAAGGAAGCCATGAATGTGTGCGGATCCTCTATGTTGCCATTCGTATCTGAATATAATATGAAGGTAAAATCTCGTTAAAACATATATATGAAATGTAGAAAATTAATGTAGAAGAAAATGGATATTAAAAAATACCTGCACCAATAGTCTACTGCATGGAGGCCTTTTTGCAGGATTTCTTCGAGAAAAATTGTAAATCTGCAATGCATATATTGGGCTGTTAGATGTGGGTTCTTAATTATGTTTTGGATTTTCCATTGGAAGTGGTTGACTGAATTGGAAGGAACACTGGCAGCCATGATCATGTGCAAGTCATGCCATTTAGTATCAGCTGCACTGAGAGTGAAAAAGAATGTAGGACTTCCTATTTGCGTTATCATGTCAGCCAGCTCAGATCGTCGTCTGTTCCAGAAAGATCGTGTTCCTCGTATGGCTGAACTGAACCGCATTATTTGCTCTGGCAATCTTGAATCTGGAGAGTCACGAAGACACTGTCGTAGGTCTGAAACCGTTGTTGACAAGTTGTTCTCAATGTACTTTTTCACAAAAACACTAGCAGTAGTTTGGCTACGATGGCGCATCAGAATGTTATAAAGATAGTAGCGGAATCTTGGGTGTTGGCCAAATCGGTTATCATGGTAGTGCAGCAAGTGTAATGCATATTCATGCATCTCAACTTTTGTAACTCTTGGTTGCATGATCATGGCAATGCCTGTAGGGAAGAGTGTGGGGAATGCCATGGCAAAGAGGCCTATGGTGCTGTATTCATTCATCGCTGTTAAAGATATTGGAGGCCAATCGATAGAGCTTGTTGAATTTGAATGGGTCAAGTGAAAATAATTACGAATGTGCTCAAGCTCAGTACTTGAATTTGGGAGTATTGGAACGAAAGAAGAGGGTTGGATTTCTAATGGAGGTAACATGACATCAATATCATAAGTAGAATCAATATTGGTTTGATGGGGTTCAAAAGAGGAGGTGGTTACATTATGGAGAAGAGAAGAAATATCAGTAGGGTGATCTGGTAGTGCAGAAATAGCAGATGAATTGAATTGAACATCACAGTAGTAAGGGTCATTTTTTTTTTGTAATCAAGCGCTGCAAGGACACGTGATTTGCAAACAAAGAATTCATAAGCCTTTTCAGATGGATTTTGCCTTTTCACAATGAGGATGTCTAAGTCATAAATCATTCTGGGTAAGTATTTGGCAATAGTGGTGATGTCTTGAGGGAAGCTAATTGTATGGCCACTATATTTGTATTGGCCACCACGAGCATGAGTGACTTGTAGAATGGGGTTTACACGTGCAATGAGCATTTCTTCAACTTGTGTTAACTGTTGAAGGACATAGGGTTGTTCACCAGGGTTCATGTTGTTTAGTTCAGAAAAACGATTGGTAGATTTAGATGATGCACAACGAAAACAAGAAAGTCTACCATGTAAAAGCTTTGTTTTCATTCCTGGGTATGCTTCTTTGCATACTGTGCAAACATGCATGCTAGAAAGTTCATCAATCCTTTCTCGAAAGCGACGGTGTTCTTCATTAAGGGGAGGGTTATATTGGATTTGATGAAGGTGAGATGGGTTGGTTTGTATAGTTGGGAGAGCATTTGAGGTGGGAAGGGATGTAGAGGAAGTAGTAGGGTTGTTGCGGTTTTTATAAAGTAGTCGCCGCCGTGCATTTATTGTATCCTTTTGTTGTGCATAAAGAAGACGTCGCCGCTCGTGTTTGTCCGCATTTTGATTGTTTTTTGGCATATCTAAACAAGTACAAAAAATTAGTGTTAGTTTTCATAAACAAGTATTGCATGTTTGGAGAATGTATTACAAGTTCTAGAATTTTTTTTTCTTATTTGAACATCAGTGAATGTAGGTAGATTAGTTAGAAGGAAAAACATGCAATTAGGAGTACTATAAAATCATATGTTATTATGGCATCTATTATTGAGAGGAGAGGAGCAAGATAACCAAGATTTTGCTTCCTTCTTCTTTTCTTTTTTTTCAAGTTTGAACAATAGCATGAATAGATTAGCAAGCAAGAGATCAATGTATAGACATGTAAACAACGAACGGGAAAATTATGAAGTAAGTCTTTACAAATGTTGATATCTATATTATGCAAAATGAAAAGTGGTAAACATACATATTTTGGAATAACTGGAAGAGAATATTTGCAGCAACAGTGTGCATCACAATAACATGGGTGTAATTTACAACAATATGAAACAATGAGTTGTGCAAAAATGTTTGTTTATGTAAAAATAGTGGTGTTTGAAGAGACCTAAAAAAACTTTTCAAAGGCGGCGAACAACAGGTCGTTTTGAAGTGGACATTGCTTGAATGTCATTGAGGGCTTCTTTGCATGCAGAGGCATATTGAATTTCTTCTGAATTTATGAGTATTGGTTGTAAGCATTGAACACCATTGAAGTAATCTGATTTAATGGAAAGTGTTAGCAGGAAGTGGTGTCCTGAAATTCGGCCACAAATTTCCTGCAGATCAGCTGGTTCGATAGAAAGAAGGAACAAGTCTTTTGCCGTGATGCCCATGAGCTCGTTTCCTGCATCATTGAACGCTGTGACATTCTGCAGACGCCCGGTGTGGTCATGTAGCTCAATTTTAAGTTTGTAACGGTAGTCACATTCTGGGAAGTCGCCGTTACATTTTGTACAATGCCAAAGATTGTTAGAATGCTCCAAAACCTTCTTCATGCATTGTTTTCCATTGATCTAATGGACATGCTAGAAAGAAGAAGTCGTCCATGTGAAGAGTAGTTATTGTTGCACGAACTGAAACCCATATTTCTTTAGCGGAGGTTTGCATGCCAGCAATTTCATGGAACGTCTTTCGTGGTAGGGCATGTTTCGAAGCAACACCATAGTTTCTACTCAAAGATGGAGAAGAAGAGCTATAACCTGTTTCACGGAACCATGCATGTAGTTGATGAGTTTCTTCAACTTGTGGATTTATGATGAGAGTGCTTGTTGATATCGTCCCCATTGTGGTGCCATTAAATGCAGATACACGACCTCCTTTGATTGCAAGGATTGGTGGGTTGTCGAAAGAGTATAATTCAGCAAGGTTTTGTCCTATAGAGTCACAATGGTCCGCCCATAATGTTACATCAATGCTAAAACCCGACTTGTCTTTTAATATGAGTGTTCTCCTTAATGTCTCACTTCCATCTTTTCGTCGAATTGTTGATGCAGGTGAGGTGGAAGTAACAACACGAATGACATCCACATTCGTATTTGGACTTGCACTTTTTATTTCAGCAATAGTCTTGAAGTGAAAGCTCTGGTAAGGAAACGTTGGATAATCTATGGGACATGGATTGATAGTGGAAGCATCAAAAAAGTAAATTTCCCATTTGTTCTTGAGGTGGTTGTAGTTTGGATTTGCTTCTTTAATTGTGCCATTTGAAACAATGTATAGCTGCCCAACTTGAATTAGACTGTAAAGAGATTTAGCCAATTCAGCAAATGCAGAAAGGTGGATCTCTTCCTTATCACGATTGATAAGGTCAAAACCAAAAACTTTTCCTGATCCTCGCACATTGTTGTAAGTCTTCAATGATGTTTTTGCAGATGCTCTACCTTGGATTGACCAGTATTTTCGAGCAGGATTGAGTGCCGTGAATGGAATTGTTGTAGTTGTTGCCGTAATTGGTAGAGTAACTACAGAGGGCAAGGTATCTTCTGTTGATGAAGAGCTAACTTGGGATGTACCTGCCTTTGCATGTAGTAGTGTTGATGAGTCCTTCGTCAATGCTGCTGAGCGCATCACAACTTCAAGCTCAACCACTCGGATGGACCTTATGTAAAAAAATGAGAAATGAATTAATGAAGATTTTTTATTTTTTTTTGTGTAATGCAGGAAGCGTATAGAAGACAAAAAATAGAAAAGGGTAAATTCAAAAGTTGGGCCTTACGAGGAGTTTTGAAGCACCGTGCAAGCGGCCTTTTTAAGCAGAATTATTGAGCCAATTTGAATGTCTTCAGATGCAACTTGTTGGCTATATGTTGATGGTAGCAAAGTCTTGTGTTGATGTGTTCCATCAGATAGAGTAATGCAAAAGTGCGAGGATGTTGTTTTTAATGATGTAACAGAACCAATATCGATTATCTGGAGCAATGGCTGAATATCGGTGGAACCATTCAACAACAGAGGAATGGCATTTGTAGTCAATGTTGGCTCCATAGCATTAATAGAGGGATTCTATTTCTATGATAGTAGTACCTGTAATTCATCAAATCACCACAGCACAAAAGTCATGTAAAGAATAATGTGATGTGAATGAGGGAGCTAATCTAACAAGGCTAACTTTCGATGGTGAAACAATAATAAGGGTAGAAGGTTTGAGAGTAAATTGTCATTCACAACACTATCAAAGATGAGATGACCTTGTAGGTGTTGTCAGTTAAGGTTAGCTTAGGTAGAAGTACTAATGCATCAAAAGATCCACGTGATGTTAATTTGGACTCATCTGTTTTTCAATAGTAACACCTATTGCTTCCATCAATTTTGATAAGATTTGAAACAGAGTCGTTGCTGAATCAAATAAATAAATCGTTGGTTGTTCACATAGATCCTGTGTGAAATTTATGAGACTGATTCCTCGAAGATGAAGAATCCAAGTCAGTGGATCTCGACAGATTCACCACAATGAGTGGAGGAAGTCCTAACAACCATCTAGATTGACGGTGAGGGACGAATGTAGTCACAATGACTGTTATATTTTATCAGATAAATTTTAAGGTGATATTCTTTAAGTATCAAAAATGAAAGCACTCAGGTACTAAAAAAGAAAAAATACACTAAAAATGACAATCGGCAAAGAAAGTTAAATTACCTTGTCTGATAAACACCAATTACTGGAGATGAAACCCAGTCTCTCAATGAGTAACAGAGAAGGATGGCCAAATGTACGGTTACGGTTACTTTTGAGCTTTGCCCGAACCTCAGATTGAGGGGCCAAGTACTCTCATGAAGACGAGCACCCTCCCAAAAAATGAAGACAAAGTAGGTCCGTCCGTTTGAGGTACCAGGACAGCCCGTCCCAGTCACCTTAGGTAAGTACCTAGAAGTATTGGCCACTAGAGATACCTCAAATCACAGACATTACCAGGGGGGCATAGTCGTAGACAACACGCTGTGTGGGCAGGATACCTGAGTCCCCGACTCAGTTCCGAAATCCTCGAAGGGACCCCCGTTACACAGAATGCCCAAAGGAGTTGTAAAAGAAGGCGGTCTACCTTCAATTACAATCCAATGTTGTCTCGTATTTCGCTCCGTTGTGAGTGGAGTGGTCCTGGTAATATGAGTGCAGAAGGATTTTTCACTCTTTAACGACACTAGTTTGATTTGCAACCTTGGGTAGTTGACTCACTCTCTTATCCCAAGGTCCTAATATATCTAATGTTGGTTTGCTCTAAAAACGAGTATCTGATTGATTTTAGTGTAAATTTTAGTGTACTTTCTTATTTGTCTTCGGAGGGGGTATTGACGTATGAATATGATGAGACTCTCGACTCAATAAACCGTGCTAAACAATGCTATAAAAAAAATTTCAAT
Organism: Pinus tabuliformis; assembly: GCA_031772625.1. Lineage (NCBI taxonomy): Eukaryota > Viridiplantae > Streptophyta > Pinopsida > Pinales > Pinaceae > Pinus > Pinus tabuliformis. The sequence goes on along the minus strand of CM062820.1, from coordinate 446,867,474 downwards.
TTCTTATGCAAACAAGTCTTATTCTACACATGTATTATTTCACATATTCATGTATTCATCAGTGCATATAAAGTCATTCAACACTTTGCATAACCGGAAGTTCCTTTTCTCAATATTCCCTAACAACTATTGAACCCAAACAAAGCAGCCTACAACTATTTCGACAGAAGGAGATATACAGTTTATCAGCTTTTCTTTCAACAAAAAATTATTTTATGAGAGAAAAACTAAAGCATTTTCTTAAAAAATAAATTTTAAGACATCAAATTTGTTAGCATAATAATGTTGCATATCCTAATTTAGCCCTTGGGACAAGTTCCCCCCCATTTTGGTCCACAAAGTCACTTGAAAAAAATGGAAATGGGTCACTAACGCACAACTGAAAGTTCATTTTATCAATATTCCCTAACAACTATTGAACCAAAACAAAGCAACCTACAACTATTTCGACAAAAGGAGATATACAGTTTATCAGCTTTTCTTTCAACAAGAATTTATTTTATGAGAGAAAAACTAAAGCATTTACAAACCGTAAGGTTATCTGAAAAAGGTACCTGTTACACACATGTTCATCTATTTGACATATATTGACACGAAGTGTAGAAAGGATCACCTTTGGTTCTTTCTAGATTCGTTTGGGGATTTCTGTGCGGTAAGAAGAACTCCTCATGACCGGCTCCAAGATGATTCCTGCACAAAAGAATGATTGTGGCATTAACTAAAGAAGCTCGAAATCCAAACATGATACTGAGGAATATTAAACTTTATCATGTCTTAGTCCAAGACCATTAGTATTGAGAATCCCAGAGAGGGAGGTATTGGGTATTCTAGCAATAGCAACACGTTTTTATACACTGAATCCTTGCCTCAAAAGCATCATAAAATGTCATGAACCTAAACTTGAAGTCTAATTTTTTTTCAAAACTAAAAGAAACTCACAGCAAGAAAACTGAAACTTTGAAACTTAAATATATATAATCGTAACTTACAAACCATATTATTCAGAGGTAGGATTAAAATATGAGTGAAAAAGGGTCTCTTCATAGTGAATATATAGTGAATACGTACACATATCACAAGTGTTTGTACTAATCTCATTGATTCTGATGATGAATTAGAAAAACGGTAAAAGATACAAGTTGGATGGATCCCATTCATTACATAAATATTTATTGAAAAAATAAAATAAAAAATAGATGTCGTTGATCAAGAATGACATGCACTATCATATTGATGGGGACATAATTTAAGTTTATAAAAATGTCAAGTTCAAACGTGATACACATTTTGATCATCAACCTTTATTAATCACAATTGTGTGATTCAGCAATGTGTATTAGCTGAAATCTTAATGCATATGCAACGCTGCATCTCAGGTTGATTTAGCAATACGTTGATGTTAATTACCATTATTTCTTCACAAAATGCTGTTGCGGATTTCAGAAATGTTCAGCACGTTAGGTTGAGTAGCTGTTTAAGGTTCATATACCAATCATTCTAATTTCTATATCAATACTACTACTAATCACGGGAAAAGTCAGCTCCTTACTAATTAGAAAGAAAAGAGAGCATAAGGAAGGAGAACTCCAAATTTATGTAAACCTTACCACTTATAATGCAGAGCAGATCGACATGGTCAGAGGGACATGAACGCAGGAATTTAATTTTGGTGAAGGGTTAATACATTTGCATTATCTATATTTATATTTATTTTACAAAAACATATTAATTTTTTTAAATCAAACACATTGATTAACGATTTCAGCCACATAACTTTCAAGAGTCATGTAATTTAAGCCAGTTACGAATCAATATGATCTTACTATCACCATTACTCATCTTTATCTCTTTTTCTATGTTAACTATATAGTCAAGTTAGGAAAATAATTATGTAGTTTAAATATTCTTAAATTTTTATTTAAAATTAAAGGAAAAGAATGCAATAACGTGTTTAAATTTTACACATATTTAGCTTAGTTGTACGCTGAAAATGGTATTGGGATAATTAATCATGTACACACATGTATATTACTATTACTATTTCTATTCCTATTCCAATTCCAATTTGATAAAAATTTCTACAACAAGGACACAAACAGAACAATTATTTGATTAAAATTTCTACAACAATGACACACACAGAACAGTTTTTTGGACGGTTTCAATAATGGTTACCATGAAAAAAAATATCGAAAATAAATTGAGTTTTAATTTTTAAGACATTAACTGTACCGGAGACAACTATAAATCGATAGTTAAAGTGAATTATACTAACTATAATTGAAAATGAAAGAATGTATATGACAAGTTGGTAGATTCAGGGGAGAGAGCCAAACTTAATGAGATGTCGATAGGGCAAACAAAATGGCAAACGTCAAAGTACTCTGAGAAATGACTTTAGAAATTTATAGGGCTAAAAAGTGGTGGTACAGAGGGTGAAACAAATACAAATACAGGAACTGATACTATGGCTCCATCTGCATCTAAAAAGGCTATTCAATTTCACGTTAAAACAAATATGGCTCCATTTGCATATAAAAAAGCTACTCAATTTCACGTTAAAACAAATACAGGAAGTGATGCTATGGCTCCATCTGCATCTAAAAAGGGACTGTCAAAACTGATTGGACAAACCGTTGTTAAAACAACTATCAATACCAACTGGATGTGGGCAGCTACAGCCTACAACTTACCAGAGGGCACGCTAATTAAAAATCTATAGAACCCATTGCCATTAGACAATTTCCATCAACATTTTCACTTCTAGCAGCTGTCTATGATCGTGGCCCTCTGACCCAAATTCAGCCAAATACGGATCTTGATTTGTTTTTCAGAACAAATGCAACTTTTTATTTCTCTGTTTTAAATGAGCAAAGTCTTCGGGCTCAAATATACCTTGCAAAAACGTAAGGGAAGGCAAACATAAGGGCAGGATCGAAAAGGTTATGGAAAAAGTTTATGGAAAAAGTTTTTTAAACAACATGCTAGTTTATGCGTAAACTTGTGGAAAAAGGATATGAAAACAAAATAGATTGAAAATGTGATGTAAATGGAAAATACTGTTTTTTAAATGATATTAGAATAAGGTGGTGTTATAATATTAAAATATGTTGGGGTAAATTTTATTTGGGTCAACTAATTATTTAAAATTTTTGGTTTTTTTTTCAAAAGAATTATATTGGTATAAATAGATTCAATATCATGAAAAATTTGTACAGCATTCAAAATCTTGAAACTTAGAAAAACTTTAAGAACTCTCAAAATGTCCAAACTTTAACAGTTAATCAAATTCCCAAAAAATCCATTATATTTTATGAAAATTTTACCAAAATTTAGAACTAAAATAATACACACTCTACTTCCTCTTAAAATTATATGGTAAAATAACATACTAAAACAATATCTTAAATAGAAAGGGATATTAAAATAATTATAAGATTAAGTAATATACTAAAATAATATCTCAAATAGAAAGGGATAGTGATATTAAAGAAATATCTTATTCCATGTAGTTCCTAAAATAAAATTATAATATAAATTAGAACCCAAGTTAACCAACTGCAGTTTCCAATCATCTCTTTATTGGACATATTAAAGTCTGGCACATGATCATATCAATTTCTAAAACCGAAGATGACTCCCTATGTACAAGAAGCTCTCCTTGCAAATTAAATTGGAAATCGAATCCATTATTCTGACCTGGAAAAACTTTTATATCTAAAATCAAAGTTTATGCGTAAACTTGTGGAAAAAGGATATGAAAACAAAATAGATTGAAAATGTGACGTAAATGGAAAATACTGTTTTTTAAATGATATTAGAATAAGGTGGTGTTATAATATTAAAATATGTTGGCGTAAATTTTATTTGGCTCAACTAATTATTTAAAATTTTTAGTTTTTTTTTCAAAAAAATTATATTTTGAATTGTGTTTCGATGGTATAAATAGATTTAATATCATGAAAAATTTGTACAGCATTCAAAATCTTGAAACTTAGAAAAACTTTAAGAACTCTCAAAATGTCCAAACTTTAACAATTAATCAAATTCCCAAAAAATCCATTATATTTTATGAAAATTTTACCAAAATTTAGAACTAAAATAATACCCACTGTGCTGCCTGTTAAAATTATATGGTAAAATAACATACTAAAACAATATCTTAAATAGAAAGGGATATTAAAATAATTATAAGATTAAGTAATATACGAAAATAATATCTCAAATGGAAAGGGATAGTGATATTTAAGAAATATCTTATTCCATGTAGTTCCTAAAATTAAATTATAATATAAATTAGAACCCAAGTTAACTAACTGCAGTCTCCAATCATCTCTTTATTGGAAATATTAAAGTCTGGCACATGATCATATCACTTTCTAAAACCGAAGATGACTCCTTGTGTACAAGAAGCTCTCCTTGCAAATTAAATTGGAAATCGAATCCATTATTCTGACCTGGAAAGACTTTTATATCTAAAATCAATGTATTGGATGCTAATTGGAGGGAGTAGTTTGTGTGTAAAACCCTGCAACACAGATTTTTCACCATCTCATCTTCCTTTGTGTTGTATAAAACAAATTTATCATTAGAAAAATGAAATATATTTCTATTATAATAATCAAATCCATACAATATTCACATTATATTGACTCACAAGTTAAAGTGTCTGCATTTGGTCTACCAACGGTCCTATTAATCTTCAATATGAAGTCTCAGCAAGAATCGTTATGCGTACTGAATAGGAGCGTTATAAACATATATAACCAGTACAGAGATTATTGTTCTCTTTCTTTCAACTCTGAGAAAGAACCAATATGTCCTCACTAAGACTATTACAAGACAACCTCAATCATGAAACTTAATAAAAACAAAAATAAAAACATAACCAGAATGGGTTTTGACTAAATTAATACAGGACGAAAGGATTTAACATGAAAGGATTTCTATAGATTATAAATTAAAAATATTGACGAAAGGATTTAACATGAAAAGATTTCCACAGATTATAAACTAAAAATATTGAATGACATGAACGTTACAGAATGCGCGAGTGTTTGTTATGTGGAAGTAGGGGAGCCAAGAGAACTTACGCCAATTAATGGTGTTTGGGAGAAGGAAACGCATAGACTGATGCACTTTGAATGGCTCCGAGGATTGCAGGGGACAGAGTATCTCCAATTTGATTAAAATTTCTACAACAAGGACACAAACAGAACAATTATTTGATTAAAATTTCTACAACAATGACACACACAGAACAGTTTTTTGGACGGTTTCAATAATGGTTACCATTAAAAAAAATATCAAAAATAAACTGAGTTTTAATTTTGAAGAGATTAACTGTACCGGAGACAAATATAAATCGATACTTAAAGTGAATTATACTAATAATTGAAAATGAAAGAATGTATATGTCTGTGTGTGCATTTTAACTATGTATTTATCAAGCATCATCAAATTTGACACACAGAACAGTTTTTTGGACGGTTTAAATATAAATACAAGTATCATATTTATTTGTGGGAGTTTTTATCTTCAACTTTTAGCCACAAGATTTAAACCGAATAAAATTTAAATATAAAACATAAAAAAAAAAACTAAATTTCATAAACCATTAACTTACACCTAGTATATTTAATTTACCAATTATAAAAGGTATATAGATTTTATGGTTTACCCCCACCCCAAAATAGTTCAACTATATATGACAAAAATTGTATCGTATAAGTGGACATAAACTCTTTCATAGTCTTTGCATCAGTTCTTATATAATCCGAAGGCTACCAAAAATCATGTCAATACGAACATACGAAATTATTTTATGGACCTATAAATCAAATAGTTTTCACTCTACCAGATGAATATATGCGTCCAACCATAAAAAGAATCCTCCATTGTAGTTCAAAATTCGTTCTTTTCACTTGTCTAGACTAATAGATGCGGCCATTTAAAAAGTCCTGCAAATCATATTAAATCAAGCAAACGCTTGTGCTCCTTAATAAATTTTAGTGTGTTGTCGATTACATGTTTAAAAAGTACAAAGGTAAAGTAACTGTGAAAAGGAATATTCACATTATATTGACTCACAAGTTAAAGTGTCTGCATTTGGTCTACCGACGGTCCTATTAATCTTCAATATGAAGTCTCAGCAAGAATCCTTATGCATACTGAATAGGAGCGTTATAAACATATATAACCAGTACAAAGATTATTGTTTTCCGTCTTTCAACTCTGAGAAAGAACCAATATGTCCTCACTAAGACTATTACAAGACAACCTCAATAATGAAACTTAATTAAAACAAAAATAAAAACATAACCAAAATGGGTTTTGACTAAATTAATACAAGGCGAAAACAAAAATAAAAATATAACCAGAATGGGTTTTGACTAAATTAATACAAGACGAAAACAGAAATAAAAACATAACCAGAATGGGTTTTGACTAAATTAATACAAGACGAAAGGATTTAACATGAAAGGATTTCTACAGATTATAAATTAAAAATATATACGAAAGGATTTAACATGAAAAGATTTCTACAGATTATAAACTAAAAATATTGAATGCGAAATGTTACAGAATGCGTGAGTGTTTGGTATGTGGAAGTAGGGGAGCCAAGAGAACTTATGCCCACTAGTGGTGTTTGGGAGAAGGAAACGCGTAGACTGATGCACTTTGAATGGCTCCGAGGATTGCAGGGGACAAATTATTTCCTGTGTGAAGTTTTTCATGAGAAATTTATAAGGTGATGGTAGATGAAGCTCAGTGTTGGCCAAAAACAGCAAGAGCAACTGTCAAGGAAAAAGCAGTGAAAATATCTTTCACAGTGAAAATATCTTAAGAGACAAAAGAATTGGAAAAAGCAGTAATGCAACTCAAAGGGCCAGGTTCAATGCACAACAGAACTGGAGGTGAAAAGAAAGCAACTCATATATTTGGAAAAAGCAGTGAACTTGAAATCAACGGTTGAAACTGTCAAACTTGATCAAACGGTTTAGGTTAAATGTGTTGACAATTGTTGATGCATAGGAAGGCCTATCAGCCTAATTAACAATTAATTATTATTATTATATTACTAAAAAATAATAAATTATTGTTGTATTACTAAAATATAATATTTAATATGTTTTGATGTTTTGTTTTTTAAATGTTTATAATCTATATTTTAGTATCTTAATTTTTTATTTTATTTGATAAATTTAAATTTAAATTAAGTTTATACTTTGGAAAAAAAAATCTCTAAAATATAAATCCAAAACACTAAATACATAAATGTCAATAAATAAACTTAATATTAATTAAACAAACATTTAAATAATTATATATTTACTTTCAACAATTAAAAACTCAAAACTACATCGAAACAATTTTTTTGTGAAAACATAACAAAAATTAAAAATAAAAGCAATAAAAATGACAAAACTAAGAATTCCCAAAATTAAAATAAAAGCACAAAAATGAGAAATGAAGAATTGCCAAAATCCAATGGGTGAGTTGTTACAAAACCACATTAAGAAATTCAGAAGAAAGAAAAAAGAGAGGATTTTGAAAACGTTCTCAAAACCACAAATACAAATATTTTTCAAACATATATTTTGTTTATTTTCTTGATATTTAATAAATTGAAATTCAAATTAATTCTAAAAATTATGAAAAAAACATAAAATACTAAATAAAGAAATATTTAATTAATAAATACCATTTTTATTTTTTATATCTAATTTAAAATAAATATATATTTAAATAAAATCAGATCTTTGTCGTCTTTGGTGTTAAATTCAAAGAGGAAGAATCCTCACCCAAGAAAATAAGAGGTCACACTTTCTTTGATCAATGACGTCCAGTTTCTTTTAACCCAACTCTCTGTGGATTTGGGGGAATGGACATAGACCAGTAAACTGGCCTATGAGAGCACACTAAGACACGGACAAAGCAACCTGTATCGGGGTTTCCGGAGGAAGAGATATCTCAGGAATATCATCTAGCTTCTTTGCGAATTTTTCCGCTTCAACGTGTTTCTTTTAGGCAGCCCTTCTAGAAGTCGATTGAACGCCTCAACTGAGGAGATCGTCAACGGAGGAGAAGGTGGGGCCTGGGGGGTGCCCAGCACCTCCATGGACACTAGATTACAAACTGATCAGGGTAATCGGACACCCATGGCCAGGAAACACCGGGATGAGATCCACTGGGCAGATCCACGATGGATCAGGAGTGATCAGGCCGCGCAAGGAGAAAGGCAGGGCCGAGCAGGGCCGAGGAGAAGTGTATCGCTCCTAGTAAAATTGTTGGTCCATGTTGGCAACAATGTTACTCAATGTATAATTGTTTTCTAACACTATTATACTAATCATTATAATTATTTAATTCATGATATTACTATATTAATCATTTTAATTCATGTTATTACTATATTAATAATTTTAATTCACGTTACTACTATATTGTTTGTTTGTTCTATGTTTTATATTTTACTAATTTGTAACACTATTTTGTAACACTATTATACTAATAATTATCATTATTTAATTCATGTTATTACTATATTTATGATTTTAATTCAAGTTATTACTATATTGCTTGTTTGCTTTATGTTTTATGTTTTACTATTTTGCAACATTATTTTGTAGCACTATTATACTAATCATTATCACTATTCAATTCATATTATTACTATCTCAATGATTTTAATTCATGTTATTACTATATTAATAATTTTAATTCATGTTATTTCTATATTATTAATTTTAATGCATGTTATTACTATATTGTTTGTTTTTTTTTATGTTTTACTATTTTGTAACACTATTATACTAATCATTAACATTATTTAATTCATGTTATTAGTGTATTGTTTGTTTGTTTTATGTTTTATGTTTGACTATTTTGTAACACTATTATACTAATCGTTAACATTATTTAATTCATGTTATTACTATACTAATAATTTTTTTTACATTTTATTACTATATTGCTTGTTTGTTCTATGTTTTATGTTTTAATAATTTGTAACACTATTTTGTAACACTATTACGATAATCGTTATCATTACGTAATTCATGTTATGTCTATATTGTTTGTCTTTTTTACATTTTATGTTTTAATATATTGTAGCACTACTATACTAATCATTATAATTATTTAATTCATGTTATTACTATATTAATAATTTTAATTCATGTTATTACTATATTGCTTGTTTGTTTTATGTTTTTAGTGTTACTATATTGTAACACTATTATACTAATCAATATCGTTATTTAATTCATGTTATTGCTATATTGTACGTTTGTTTTATGTTTTACTATTTTGTAATACTACTATACTAATCATTATCATTGTTTAATTCATGTTATTAGCATATTGTTTGCTTGTTTTATTTTTTATGTTTTAATATTTTGCAACACTATTTTGTAACACTACTATACTAATCATTATCATTATTTAATTCATGTTATTACTATATTGTTTGTTTGTTTTATGTTTTATATTTTACAATTTTGTAACACTATTATACTAAACATTAACATTATTTAATTCATGTTATTACTATATTGTTTGTTTGTTTTATGTTTTATGTTTTACTATATTGTAACACTATTTTGTAACACTATTATACTAATCATTATCATTATTTAATTCATGTTATTACTATATTAATAATTTTAATTCATGTTATTACTATATTGTTTGTTTGTTTTATGTTTTATGTTTTACTATTTTGTAGCACTATTTTGTAACACTATTATACTAATCATTATCATTATTTAATTCATGTTATTACTATATTGTTTGTTTCTTTTATGTTTTATGTTATACTATTTTGTAACACTATTATACTAATCATTATCATTATTTAGTTCATGTTATTACTATATGAATAATTTTAATTCATGTTATTACTGTATTGTTTGTTTGTTTTATGTTTTATGTTTTATGTTTTACTATTTTGTAGCACTATTTTGTAACAATATTATACTAATCATTATCATTATTTACTTCATGTTATTACCATATTAATAATTTAATTCATGTTATTAATATATTGTTTGTTTTTTTCATGTTTTATGTTTTAATGTTTTGTAACACTATTATGCAAAACATTAACATTATTTAATTCATGTTATTACTATATTGTTTGTTTGTTTTATGTGTTATGTCTTACTATATTGTAACACTATTTTGTAACACTACTATACTAATCATTATAATTATTTGATTCATATTATTACTATATTAATAATTTTACTTCATGCTATTAGTATATTAATAATTCTACTTCATGTTATTACTATATTGTTTATTTGTTTTACGTTTTATGTTATAATATTTTGAAAGACTATTTTGAAACACTATGAATACACCTCCAAAGTAGTGTGGTCTCTAATATAGGGCTCCACATTTAAAGCAATGATGGCATGGTTTTGTGTGCTCTAGGAGAGGGTCCAAGATTTAATTCTCCTCACGAAGCCACAATTCAAAACAAAGTCCAAGTTTTGTACTCTCCAACTGACAATCCCTGAATATAAACACTTAGCCTCTTATGATATGGCATGTGCTGGTGGTGGTCCTAAGGGGAAGTTCCTTTACTCCTAGTGCATTTTAATATCTCATCATAGAAATCATGCATGAAATGTTAGATGATAATGAAATATCTAATATCTTCCAAAATATACATGATTCTAAGGCTAATGACACCTCCTCTACAAATATCTCAAGGACACTCTTCCACCTATAGTAAGATCTATAAATAATGATAAACCAAAATAGTCTACGATAGGACAATTTGATTAAGGTTTCACCATTCACTCCACATAACATGAAGTGCACCACTAACATGGTGCAAACACTTTCATAAAGACACAAAATATAACACTTCTTCTCGATGAGGAAAATATTTTCAACAAAAAGAGTATTCTCCCTCTAAATATTCAGTGCACTTGCTTTTGAAACTTTTTGGCCACCACATTTTTGAAATAAATCCATAATTTATTAATAGGAACCATATCCCAAACAACACTACATAATAAGGGATCAAAATATACCAACTTTTAATAATTTTAACTCTCATTGATGGAATACTTCAATGCAATATTGTTATCATATATCCTAGGAGGAATACCTAGCCTCATTTCTAATTTGGGTGGTATTACATGCTCATTCACATCTTCAATGTTTAAATCAACCATATTTTCTTCGTTTAGGATGAAAACAAGGGATCGAGATCTAATGTTAACTCAAATTTTCTTCTATGTACCAAGAACTCAACATATTTTACATCTAGATAACATTTTTGGATAAAAACCTTGTCACTCCCTTAAGTAACCAAATCACACTCTTGTGATTTTGAGGATTGTGCATCGTTATCAAAATTCACATATTAGTTTACTACAATCCTTTATATTTCTGGAATGTAGGTCTTGTAAGTTTTATACTTCACAATATATGCATCGAAAATGTCATTGATACTCAAGGATTTCTACTTATCCTCTTTTCTATTGGAACATGAATATAAATTGGACATTGAAATACATAGAAATGTGATACATTTGGTTTCATACCAATGAATTTATCCTTTAATGTATTTTATTTCCATATTTTTCATGGACATCTGTTCAAAATATAAATTATGATATTATACGGTTATAACTAAGGCACTTGGGAAAACCCATGTCATCGATCTTCAACTTAGTACCCTCATAAATAGACTTGTTCTTTGTTTATACAACTCAATTTTGTAATGGATTGAAAGCCATTATTAACGTTCTCTTCATCCTTGGATCCGCAAAAAAGGAGTCAAAGTTCAAGGGGTTTATTTGCCTCCTTTTTTTTTAAAGTACACAATATTCTACGCTATCTAATCTTCAACAATGGATATAAAACTATGTGACCTTATGTAATGATTCATCCATTATCTTCATAAAGATAAATCTATGTTATTTTTTTTTTCAAATTTTAAATGAAGGTGCCATAATACATGTTACCATTCAGAGAATGAAAGAGACACAAGTTGATACATATTATAATGGATTAACTTACATATTTCCCCTGATATTTTTTATTTTCTCATTGATTTCAAACGTAGTTTTGACATGCTTGATAAGTAGACTTGGATTTCATACATTTTTCATTCTGTGAAGGAGCTTCATTACTCCTAATTTGTTTGTGAGATGGAGTTTCACTAATATGAAATATTTGATGATAATATATTATTTAAAATATAAAAATAGAATAAGTTTGGAAATTCTTCCAAGACTACCATGAACCATCAATATAATATGTCTAGGAAAATCCTCTGCAACACAAATCCCTCATGTAGCCAATCAAATTAGTGTTTGATGGCCCTTAGATTTAACTAATATGTCATAGGTGTAAGGAAATGTGGATTTATGCAAGGTTATATTTTGTAGATACATGAAATATAATTATTTTTAATATTATAATTATGGATTTAGAATATATATATATATATATATATATATATATATATATATATATATATATATATATATATAGAATTTGTTAAATTTTATAGATACATACATAAAAAATATAAAAAAATCAACAGTTAGAGGAAAAAAAATTTCAGTTGTTAATCTCTAGTTATAATACTTGTTCGATCCAATTTATTGCAAACTCAAAGACAATAGTTGAGAGGATATTTCAATAATATCAAACAAATCCCAACCAACTCTAAAGTAATCCTTAATTCTAAGGCATGTGCCATTGCAATAGAGGATGTCCTTTTTGAAAAAGAATGAAGAATTGTTAATGCTCACCAATGTAACTGAAAGTGTTAAAGTAAGGTTGTTGTTTCCATTGAATATCTAAGAAAAAAAATCCGTTATTTATATACTAAGGGCATAGATACAAGTAGAGCTGGTTTCTTACATCTAAATCTTTTGGAAGACAACAAACCATTCACTTTGCATGGATTAACTTACCATGTTTGATAATAATAAAGATTAACAATAATCAATCACAAGCAACCATATATAATTTTTTCTTAAATAATTAATACACGTCTCAAATGGATCCTCTCCTAATGGCACTTCATTTTACATTATTAGAGCCATATTGGGTACATGTTGTTACTTATAATGGCAAGATTCCCATAAGTATTACTAGTCCAATTTCAAGTTTTCCTAACTTATCCATTAAGAATTAATTTGAAAATTGTAAGGGATATTAAATTAAATCCAAAAATAAATAAAATTATCATATTATTAAAATAAATTCTTCTCAATTATGTTAGAATAAAAAAATACAATAGGAAATTCAAAGCTATAAATACTTTAAGCTTCAATCAAATCTACTAAATAATCATGCAATGTTAAGTGCTTAAAAGATATATATGAGTAAGGAAAAATAACAAAATAAAATATTCCATATAAAATTAAAAACATAATTGTAAAATTGTCATGTTCATGGATTGTTTAGCTCCATTTTAGTGAGTACATAGAGGCAAACCATTATTTTATCTTTAAAAGTATCAATTATTTATTAAAATATAAAAATCACGAGGTTTTTCCTATATACTTAAAAAAAATTAATGTTTTTCTCAATTTAAAGTAAAGCTTGGGGTAGCTCAATTGGCAATTACCGTGGAAATGAATTCTCCATGAACTAGAAGCCTTGGGTTCAAATATTGTGTTATCGCCCCAATGAGCGTGAGAAGTTGGACATGATGAATATTTAGTTCTACCAAGCTTGCAAAAAAAAAACAATTGCATACCCATGTGAAATTTTTAAAAAAGAGAGTAAAGAGGAATGAACATATCATATTAGTATTGCTTATATTCATCTTTCCATGTGCTAGCTTCCACAAAAAAGGAGAGAAATTATCATGCCATTTTGTTCCACAATTAATTTCCTTAGCTATCATTTGTAAATTGGTGATTGAATCTCACATTTAAGAACCCTCCTTGATGGTAATTGTTTTATAATTAATTTTTTATATGATTTTTTTATTTATATTTATGCCTTCTACTTTTTAGGTGTTAGCTTTTTATTTAAGAGAAATGGAAAGAAACATGTGTTGAATTATTGTTTTATTTAGTTAATGAGAAGTTATTTCAGAATAATTATTTCTCTCATAAATGTGTTGGAGGTTAACATGAGAGATTAACCTATAATTGTTAGGGAAAGCTAATTGAGTAGTTATGCCCAAGGAGGCACAAAAAAATACAATAAGAAAAGAACTGCATGTTGTCTTCTTGGATAAAAATGAAATACCTAAAGTTATATATGAAAATGAAAGAGAAGATACACCTTTATAATATAGGGTGAGAGATAAATACCTTGTCGTGGAATATGAATAAGATAAATAAAGTATTTGGTTAACCCTTTCTAGCGGGAGAGGAACACTAGTAAACCTATGAAATGGTTTCTAGGAGGTTGCATTGGGTGTGTAGGCTAGAACTCCAGATATCTTCTTTGATTTACCTTACAATTAGAGGAACAACTCAATAGTATTTCCTATACAAGAAAATTCGAGATGAACATGGAAGCTTATAGTCTATTTCTAAAAGAATTTCATATAAATACTTTTGCCTGAGGTAAGCAGAGTTTTGAGATTAAATAAATATTCAACACATCATACTAGAAAAATATGCTATTATACTAGCATTATTGGTGGAGGTTGTAAAGTAATAGGAAACAAGGATTTGAGGTTTTAACTTACAACTCCATTGGAAACACTTAAATATTCCTTCCCTTAGTAATGGTTTTAGAAACTATTGAAAAAGATTGAATCATGCAAGTCTCCTTCCATAAAGAGAACTTGATATATCAGTGCATAGAAAAGTGATTAGAAATGCAATCAAATTACCCATTAAAAAAATGAAGCAAGGAATTAAATAATACAAAAAAGTAATTACCAGAAACCAAATTTTAACACTAGGAATACTGAATTAGGGAAAAGGGTGTCAAAATCTTAATGAAAACACTATTGAAAGAACTTCTCAATAATTTAATTGTAGAATGATGGAGATTTTCCAAGTTGAAACAAGAATTACAAAGGAATGGAGGCGATGGAACCTAGCTCTAGGTCATCGTTATATCAAACTGAAAATGATACAGACATAGTAGGGTTGGCTATGGTAGTTACACTAATTTCCTCGTCATAAAATATATACTATCCAATATGAAGAAATAATGTTGATATCCAAATTGTACAATATCCTCAAAGGAGGTATATTCACTCTCTCAATAACCCTCCTCCAAATTGAAAGCCTCACATAGCTACACAGAACATGATATTATCCATTAATCAATAAAGCCAACAAGTGGGATGTAAGTATGAAGGCTTCAAAACCCATGACATATATATTTAAATGTCTTGAGCAATAGATAGACCACATGCAACAAGAAAAATTCCACAACAAAGTGTTATATAAATAAACGTTATATTATGTATTCTCTCATCGAGATGCTATGTCATATATTCACTGGAAATTTTATTAGGTGCTTGGCAAATTTCTCAAGTCTTTAAATTCCAAAGGTTGCAATGTATTGACTTAGTTGTGTAATTGGATAAGACCATTATAGGCATCACTTGTTGTAAGTGAGAAATGTGAATACTTTCAAGTGGGGTATTGTTAAAGGAAAACAAGTAATAATATATATAAGTATATTCATGTGAAAAAGGAACGTTTTAGGACTAAATAGGGTAAATGATATAAAAAGGAAGGGTGAGATGTACCTGTGTTAGTATTTATAATGTTAATTAGTTAAAGTATGTTTTAAATGAGTTAACTAAAAGCTTGAATGTTAACCATGATGTGAGATGACTGTTAAGAGAAAAGATTAAATAAAATAAAAAATTTACCAATGTGTAATATTTCAATCTCTTTATTTTTTATAGTTATTCTATGGGGAAAGTTAAAATGTGACAATTTTTATTGGGTGTTATTTATTTTTAAATAAAATAATAAAATTTGTTTTACATTTTATTAATAAAGATATTCCTAAATATGTTATAGGTTAAATAAAATAAAAAATTAAAATATACAATACATCAATATTAATACTATTAATATAGTAATAATATAAATTAACAATTAATTATTATTATATTACTAAAAAATAATATATTATTTTTGTATTACTAAAATATAATATTTAATATGTTTTGATGTTTTGTTTTTTAAATGTTTATAATATATATTTTAGTAGCTTAATTTATTATTTTATTTGATAATTTTAAATTTAAATTAAGTTTATACTTTCAGAAAAAACCTCTGAAATATAAATCCAAAACACTAAATACATAAATGTCAATAAATAAACTTAATATGAACTAAACAAACATTTAAATAATTATATATTTACTTTTAAAAATTAAAAACTCAAAACTACATCCAAACAATTTTTTTTGTGAAGACAACAAAAATTAAAAATAAAAGCAATAAAAATGACAAAACTAAGAATTCCCAAAATTAAAAATAAAAGCACAAAAATGAGAAAATGAAGAATCGCCAAAATCCAATGGGCGAGTTGTTACAAAACCACTTTAAGAAATTTAGAAAAAAGAAAAAGAAGAAGATTTTGAAAAACTTCTCAAAACCACAAATACAAATATTTTTCAAACATATATTTTGTTTATTTTCTTGATATTTAATATATTGAAATTCAAATTAATTCTAAAAATTATGAAAAGAACATAAAATACTAAATAAAGAAAAATTTAATTAATAAAAACATTTTTATTTCTTATATCTAATCCAGCCAATAATGAATTTTATGAAAGTATTTTCTATTAGTTATTAAATTATACCATCTCTCCATTACTTGGTTAGTTTCTCCGCTCATAATTCAAGTTCCTTCTCATCCCATTCTATTCACATTATTACATCCACGCATGCAGCGCTTATTAAATCATTATAGTTTCGCCATTAATTGAAATTGTTGTATTTTCATTTTGGATGTACGTGTAAACATTCCTCCGTTCCTACTCATCCCATCAATATTGATCAGATTATTCCTTCCATACATGTCGTGCTTCTCAAGTCATCGTAGTTTCTTCATTAGTTTATGCTTCCAGCGTGTTTAACTTCCTTTTCTCCAGTCTCCGTGTAATTCTTTTGTAGTTTAGCTTTATTTACTCAGCTATGTAGTTTGGCGTGAGTGATAAAAGTTCGTTAGTCTAACTTGTGTTTTTCACGGTTTCCTTAATTAAATCTAATTTCTGGTTTCCTTGAATCTCATTTATGAAACAATGTGCTTTTATGTTAAATGATTGTTGAGCTTTTACATCTGAGAAATATGTTGTTAAATGATTGTTGACCTTTTACATCATAGAAATATGTTGTTAATTACTGTCTTATAAATTTGTAGGTTAAATTTTGGTTTTTATATATATTAAATATTTTGGTTAGGTTTAAATTTTAATTAATATTATATATATATATATATATATATATATATATATATATATATATTTTAATAATTTTTAATTAATATTAGTGAATTTAATTTACTTTTTGAATGATTTTAAAATTATAATAGTTGATATACTATTAAATTTTATATTAGTAAGTAATATGATGTATCTGTGTAATTTAATTAATATAAGGAAAAATGTTTAAATTTATCTAATATAAAGTTATAATGTTTTAAAATATATAAATCTACATTATAAAATTAAATTTTAATGTAAATGTCAACTGCAACATTTATATACATAAAATTTCTATAAACTTGTATAGGGTATAATTAAAATAAGATAATGTATAAAGAAAAAATGATTGAATTATATACTATAAAATGAGAATGCTTTTATATTCATATACATACTATAAAATAAAATTGTATGTAAATGTTTTTTAATGCTCATTTCGAGTACACTCTTTATTAATTCTCTCAACTACAATATGTATATAGATAAACTCTTATAAATTTAGTAGACTATAGTAGGCTAGGCTAACTAGCTTAGGATAGAAAAGGCTAGTGTAGGCTAAGGTAGGCTAGGCTACTAGAGTAACCTAGGCTAGACTAGAGTAGAGTGGGCTAGTCTAATCTAGAGTAGGCTAGGCCAAGCTAGAGTAGACTATGTTAGACTAGGATAGAATAGAGTATGCTATGCTAGAGTAGGCTAGGCTAGGCTATAGTAGGCTAGGCTCGGTTGGGCTATGCTAGAGTAGGCTAGGCTAGGCTATACTAGCTTAGGGTAGAGTAGGCTAGGCTAGTGTAGAGTAGACTAGGCTAGACTAGTCTAAAGTAGACTAGGTTAGGCTAGGCTAGGTTAGGCTAGCCTAGAGTAGAATGGGCTAGAGTAGGATAATGGACTACAGTAGGCTCAGCTAAGCTAGGGTAGAGTAGCCTAGGCTAGGCTTGAGTAACCTAGGTTAGGCAAGAGTGGAGTAAGCTAAGTTAGGATAGGTTAGAGTAGAGTAGGCTAGGATATGCTAGAGTAGGCTAGGCTACGCTAGAGTAGGTTAGGTTACGTTGGAGTAGGGTGGGCTAAAGTAAGCTAGAGTAGAGTAGGCTAGAGTAGGCTAGGCTAGGCTAGAGTAGGCTAGAGTAGAGTAGGTCAGGCTAGAGTAGGCTAGAGTAGATTAGGCTAAAATAGAATAGAGTAGAATAGAGTAGAGTATGCTAGAGTATGTTAGGCTAGAGTATAGTAGACTAGGGTAGGCTAGATTAGAGTAGAGTAGGCTAAGATAGAGTAGGGTAGAGTAGAGTATGCTAGAGTATGTTAGGCTAGAGTATAGTATGCTAGGCTAGGATAGATTATAGTAGAGTAGGAGAGAGTAGAGTATAGTATGCTAGACCATGTTAGGCTAGAGCATAGTAGGCTAGGCTAGTCTAGATTAGAGTAGAGTAGGCTGGGTTAGAGTAGACTAGAGTAGAGTAGGCTAGGCTAGGCAAGGCTAGAGTAAGCTAGGTTAGGCTAGGCTAGAGTAGGCTAGAGTAGGCTAGGATAGAGTAGAGTAGAGTACGCTAGGTGAGAGTAGAGGAGGCTAGAGTAGGCTAGGATATGATAACATATGATAGGCTAGGTTAGGCTAGAGTAGAGTAGAGTAGAGTAGGATATGATAGGGTAGGCTAGAGTAGGCTAGAGTAGGCTAGGCTAGGCCAGGATAGGATAGATTAGGCTAGGCTAGGTTAGGGTAGGCAAGGCTAAAGTAGGAAAAGCTAGGATAGAGTAGCCTAATAGGCCAGAGTACTGTAGGCTAAGGTAGGCTAGGCTAGAGTAGATTAGACTAGAATTGGCTAGGCTAGAGTACATTGGACTTGAGTAAGCTAAGCTAAGCTAGGGTAGAGTAGGCTAGGTTGGGCTAGAGTAAGCTAGGCTAGGATAGAGTAGAGTAGGTTTGAGTAGGGTAGACTATGCTAGAGTAGGATAGAGTAGGCTAGGATAGGGTACAATATCCTAGAGTAGGCTAAGCTAGATTAGATTAAGCTAGGATATAGTAGAGTAGAGTTCGCTAGAGTAGACTAGGCTAGCCTATAGTAGGCTAGGCTAGGCTAGCCTAGATTAAGGCTAGAGAAGAGTAGGCTAAGGTAGAGTAGAGTAAGCTAGGGTAGTGTATGCTAGGATAGGCCAGAGTAGGCTAGGATAGGCGAGAGTAAGCTTGGCCAGGTTAGATTAAAGTAGGCTAGAATAGGCTAGAGTAGAGTAGAGTAAGCTAAGCTAGAGTTGAGTATAGTAGGGTAGAGTGAGCTAAAGTAGGCTAGGTGAGGCTAGAGTAGGCTATGGTAGGCTAGAGTAAGGCTAGAGTAAGCTAGATTAAGTTAGGTTAGTCTAGAGCAGGTTAGGATACTTTAGAGTAGAGTGCATTAGGCTAGAGTAGGCTAGGCTAGGCTATAATAGAGTAGAGTAGAGTATGTTAGGCTAGAGTAGGTTAGGATAGGATAGGATAGCATAGGATAGGATATTCTAGGCTAGGCTAGAGTAGAGTAGACTAGGTTAGGCTAGATTAGAGTAGACTAGTCTAGGTTAGGCTATGCTATGCTAGGCTAGTTTAGACTACGATAGGATAAGCAAGGCTAGAGTAGAGTAGGCTAGGATAGGCTCGACTAGTATAGGGTAGGTTAGGCTAGGATAAGGTAGGCTAAGGTAGGGTAGGCTAAAGTAGTCTAGGCTAGTCTAGAGTAGCCTAATAGTCCAGAGTAGAGTAGGCTAAGCTAGGCTAAGATAGAGTAGGTTAGACTAGAATAAGCTAGGCTAGTGTAAGCTAAGCTAGGCTAGAGTAGGGTAAAGTAGTCTAGGCTAGAGTAGGTTAGAGTAGAATAGGATAAACTAGATTAGGCTAGGCTAGAGTAAGTTAGCGTAGATAAGCTAGGCTAGAGTAAGCCATGGATCTTATTGATCTCTATTTTTGTCTATGAGCCTTTTGAATTCCGCCTCTATTTGATATCTTTATCTCTCACTCATAAGAGAAATTTCAGTTGTTTTGTTATCACTTTCATAATCTTGAAATGGACAAAGAAATGTATCAGTAGAGGACAAAAAATTCATAACTGATTGTTCTTTTGTTTGTTCATCTTCATTCTGAAGTGATTCTAGATATGAAGACTTGCTTCGACATAATCCCCAATCGACTCTCCTACTATCATATTTCATTTGAGATGTCTTCTTCTTCTTAGATTCTTTCTTCTTTAGCTTCTTTCCCATCATTCTATGAATCTCCTTCAAGCGATCAAGCTTCTACCGAAGGACTGGCTCTGATTCCAATTACTCGAAATAACACTGAGAGGGGTGTGAATCAGTATTATTCAGGTCAATAATCTTTTTCTTTTCATACTCAATTTATATACACTACTTCAATGAAGGTAACTCGCATGTGCATGGAACTGTGTTTAAGGAAACAAGCGTATATCCAACAAACTAATGATTCAGTTAATTCATCATATGTTGATCTTTAATATTTGCATTAGTGCTTTATTAAATATTAAACAGTAACCATGTGTAGTTAATAACAGAATGAACCATCACACATATGCAACACACATGAACACTAAGATTTAAGGTGGAAACTAAATGTGGGTGAAAACCACCTGATGCTGTCATCTTTGTCTTCTTTTAATAAGAAGAAAATATGTTTACAACATTGTACTAGTGTAGACTCATACTAGTATGCAGGCTTCTACCTGCAAAAGGTTACTACCTTCTCTCTTTCTCTAGCTTTTACTAGAAGGGAGCTACAACCCCCTAGCTCTTGTACTAGCTAATATGTTTACTAGTACATAGGCACCAACCTACAGAAGGCTACAACCTTGTCTCTTCCTCCAGGGACCATGTTTCATAAATTTTTAAACTAGATGCTCTTAGTACACAACAATACAAATGAAGGCCTCATTTCATTTTTTATACTGGACCCATTATCAACATTGAAGCTCAAAATCAATCATCATTGCACCAAAACCATCAAATACATATGCATTATCTAATCATTGAAACTCAATCATAAATCTCTGAACCAGCAATAACTGAATCATTGAAAGCCCATCATCACTAAAGCAAATCAAAGTCAATATATCTGAACATTCATTATACTAACATCAAACTGCAGTCACTAGAACACAAAGCAGAACCCAGAATTGTGCATCAATAGTCAGATCCACAGGTAACTTCAAATATCATATTATGTAATGTATAGGCTACTTAGATGTGTTGAATTGGCATGTATACGTGCTTTTATCAAAGCCAACCAGTATATATGTTTGTAAATATCAATTCATAATTTTGCAGTTATTCCAGACTTTAGTCATACCCATATCATAAAATTTATAGAACAACACATGCATCAAAATTCATATCTAGAGCAAACATGATCAAACCATATAAGGATAATTAATTTCTAGCCTTAAGATCCCCATCCATCATTAGATATTATCTTCCATCAACCACTAAGTTTCATCCTTGCTTGTGATAAAAAAAAGCACCATAAGCCAATAACCTGCATACTGGATCTCATACTTCATTAGATATTCAATACTTGCACCCTTGGTCTAATGATCTTCTCCTCCTTTTATACTTTTAGGCCTTTCCCAATACCATGGAGTAAACATCTTAGGACCAATACATTGGATCAAATATCCACGGTCAATACCTCAGACCAAATACCTTGGACCAATACCATGGACCAAATACCTCAGGCTGAAAACTTAGTTTTCTAAGGTATATGCGCTTTTCCTTCTATGAAAGTACGTGTGTACGTATACGCTACTTGTGGTCAGTGAGCCTGTGTGTATACACAACTTGGTCAAGGTGAACCTGCATATACCTCTCTTTCTTCATTCCTTGTAGTCTGATCTATAATTCTTTGTTATTAAACTCCTGTACTGTGAACTATCATCTGAGAGAGTTTCCAATTTACATTACTTCTTAACTGATTCCATTGAACTATCCTGCATTTTTTCACTATTGTCATGCATTATGCCACATTTGATATCTCTACTGTAGATTCATCTAGTTACCATATACAAGTGAGTTGTTCTACTAAAAGTGGGTTGCCATCAAGTACAACACATGCATCATAATGCCAACATATGAGGTCTCCATACAATGTAGAAGCTCCTACACAAACACACGTTGTTGTCTGCCTGTATACACAAATTAAAATATACATAGAAAATATTTATTAAATGGAAGAAAATAGAACTATTACCATCTAATGGCTAAGTGCATGAATGGACATGCTTTGAAATCAATACAAGACCTAAGACATCAGAAATGACAATTGCAACTTATCCTAAGAAACTTAAAGGTAATGACCTACTCATCAAGAAACTCTAGTTTATGAAGCAAAGTAAGAAATCTGTTTTTTATTATATGAAAGTGTCCCTCAAGTCATGATGCCAAAAGAGAGAGATGAGGTGAAAAAAACTATCAATATTTTCTAAAATACCTTCTTTCACTATGATACCAATGTTCTAACTATCCAGAAATGGAAGCCAGCTAATTAATTACACCAATGCTTGCAACTTAACAACACCAAAAGTAGTTCAAGGGCTAACTATGAATGTAATCTAAGCATACATATACAAGAAGACAAACCTCTACTACTAGGGTTGGGACCTAACCCAAGAACTTCAGCCCTCTGAGTCAACTTAGTGCTAGATGAAGGGCATGCTTCTCATTTTCATTAAAATATAAAAAATACACAAGAGTTATCAATGAAAAATTTTCAACTCAAAAATGCTTCTTGGCTACAATGAACAAAAATATGAATCCTAATGAGGCTCTAGACCTTCTTATTTATACAACTGAATTTACCAACAACTTCCTTAAATTTAGGGAGCCTTGGCTCCCAATCTCGAGATCATCTAGTCTTCAATTGTCATTGTCTTGGCTTCCAATGATGTTAATGGCTTGGCTACCTGCAACATCGAGATGATGATATTCGATGGAGGAATCTTAGATTGAGTGAGGAGTTAAGGAGGTAGATCCCATCTCCTAAACTCCCTCTTTCTTGTCTCCTTCGAGTTCTTGCACTATAATTACCAAAATTTGCTCCAAAGCCTGCAATAAATGCACATTAGACCACTAGACATGACATCTTATCTTTACCCTTTGCATTAAGAAAAATATATCAAACTTATAAAGAATTATGAGAAAATTTGATTTCAGTAAGTTGGAGAGTTGTATTAATGCCCATATAATTTACCCATTGATGAGCCTCATCAATCATACCTAGGAAAATATAGTGAATCAAGATCTCAAATTTGTATTCGAAGTTTACTAATATTTATGCTCTACATGGTTGCAATTTAATCTTCTCAAGTCTTGCAGAAAAAATAAATAAATAAATAATTAAAATAAAAATAAAATATAAAAAATAAAAATAAAAAACTAAAATATAATATAATAAAAAATCAAAGATGAACTGTGCAATCGCCCCAGCCTTGCCTGTCTTTCTTGTGACTGTGCAAGGGAGAAATTCCGTTCAGAAGACTGTGAAGGTAGTTGGCTTCTTGCTGGAGGTCTGACGGCAGGTCCAACAGGTTCCAACCCACCCATTGCAATCCGTTCCATGCTGTAATATCCCACAGTTTAATTTTTCCTGAAGCCATCAACCAATTTTTCAATGTTGTCACGTTTGGGCAGTCATCAATTGGGTGTTTGTCCATGATTTGATCTTTTCATAAGTTTATTTTTTTACCATTCCTAGGAATCCAATAGGCTCTGGATCAAATTAACGAGGCTGCTTTGGAACAAAGACTAATTAAAGGCATGTTTCCTTGAGGAGGCAGCCCATCTAAACATCTCGAACGTGCGCCTTTGAAATGTTTTCTCCAGATTGCTAACTGTGCTTAGCCAGGATTGGGCGCTATTAGTCCCCAGAGGAGCTTGCCACCCATTGCTATATTCTGCAGGTGAAGTTTCTCAATATTGAGCCCTCCCTCCATTTGAGGTTTGAGGATTGTCTCCCATTTAACCAGCGGGAATCTCCTCTCATTGTGTTTGCCCCCTTTCCAAAAAAAATATCTGATATGTTGATCCATTTTTTGGATAATACCTTTGGGCGCAAGTAGCACTGAGAAATGATATAGAGGGAGGCTGCTAAGGACGACTTTTATGAGGATTGTCTTTCCTGCCATGTTTAACCAATTAATCACCCATGCCTGAAGATTGCATTTAAATTTCTCTACCTGTGGCAACCAATCCCTGTCATAGGGGCGTTTGAGAAAAATAAGCAAACCCAGGTACTTAAACGATGTCCAATCTGTGGTGGCGACAAATCCAAGGCATCTGGTCATGGAAATAATCAAAGAGGGGGGAGTGTTCCAGCAGTAAGTGTGACACTTACCCTTGTTGAGGCTGCTACCAGACTCCATATAGTATTCATCAAGTGCCTCTTTAAATTTTCTGGATGAATGGGTCGAAGCTGCTCCAAGAAGCAGAGTTTTGTCTACAAATAGGGCGTGGTTTATGTTTTGGACTCCCCTTGCTATGGAGATCCCTGGGATCTCTTGCTCTTGCATTTTTTTGTTTAGATGAAAGTTGAGAACTGAAGCTTGAATAACGAATAGCAGAGGAGATAGGGGACAACCCTGTCTTAGACCTCTTGTAGCTTTGAAGAAACCTGCACGTCTACCGTTAACTAAAGGAGCAATCCAAGGTTCCGATATATAGGCCCAGATCCAATTGGTAAATCTTACTCCAAAACCAAATTTTTTCAAAACATTGAAGAGAAAGCTACGGTTAACACGGTCAAAGGCATTTGCTAAATCCAATTTGATTGCCATACCTTGTTCTTTACGCTGCTAACTTGACAGGATAGCCTCTTGGACTAGAATGAAGTTTTCCACCAAATATCTTCCTTGGATAAAACCTCCTTGGTTCTCTGGGATGATTCTAGGGAGAATTTGCTTCAGCTTGTTAGCAATAATATTTATGATCAGCTTATATCCAATGTTACAAAGGGATATGGAGTGAAACCTATTGAAAGAGTTGGCTCCCTTTTCCTTGGGAATGAGAGCAAGGAATGAGGAGTTGGTGTCGCCTCCTAATTTCTAACAAGCCTGCAATTTTTTAACCATTTTATACATATCTTTACCCACTATGTGCCAGCTGGTTTGAAGAAAAGAGGCAGTAAACCCATCCGGTCCTGGGGATTTATCAAGGTTCATAGCATCAAGGGCGCTTTTGACTTCTTCCTCTAAATAATGATTCTCCTCAGCAAATATTGAGGTGGGAACCCCGTCCAGCAGATAAAAATTCTATTGTGTATTCGCCTCTACACTATACAGACTTTTGAAATGATGATGGGTTGCATGTTTAATATTTGCAAATTCTTTGTGAATGATATCGCCTTCTTTAATTTCTGTTATGGAATTGAAGCATTTCCTGGATTCAGCTTGTTTGTGGAAAAATGAGGTATTTCTGTCACCTGCCTTTAGCCATAGACAGCGTGATTTGATCCTCCATGCTTCCTCCTCTGCTAGGCATGTTTTACGATATTACTGTTGGAGTTGAGCCTCTTTGTCTAAGATTTCTCTAGTGATATATGCCTCTTCCATATGCACATGATGGGCTTCCAGCTGAGATTGAATATGTTTCCTTTCATCTGCTGGGTTGACCAGAGATTTGGCACTTTAGTTTTGATTTCAATCTTCTGATTTTTTCTTCCCATATATAGAATGGAGACCCACTGACAGGTAGGGACCAACTTTCTTTGACAATCTGCATGAAGCTAGGTTCCTTGATCCACAATGGACTGAACTTGAAGGGTATAGGGCCAAGGTTAGTGACAACTCTAAGATTTAGCATAATTGGATTATGATCAGAGGTGCTACATGAAAGAACGTGCATGCTTGCATCTAAACCAAGGAGGAGAAATGAGCTTTAAACAAAGAATCTATCCAGCCTAGCAGCGATATATCCAGGACCTAATATTTTATTGGACCAAGTAAACTTACCTGAGACAGGCTTGTAATCAATCAGATCCTAGTATAGAAGGAGATCCCCTGCCCATTCCCTTGCCGGGTCTCGCACAATGCAGCCTCCTCGCTTTTCTAAAGAGAGCAGCGTGATGTTCAGGTCACCTACTATGATGACATTTTCCAGATTGCCCAGATCTGCTTGCTGTCTTAATGAGTCCCAACAGATCTTTTTTTCTCCAGCATTGGTCGGTACATAAACATTGAAAAGAAAAAAGATTTCTTTTGTGATTATGTGTTGCATCTTTAACATCGCCCAGTGGATATTTGATGCCTCTGACACCAGCGAGAACCTACTTTCATTCTAGAGAGTACCTAACCCTCTGGAGGCTCCTCGGGCTCATACCGCTGTTACATTACTTTTTTTCCAGAGTTTTTTTCTTACCTGGAGGAAATCTGGTTCCTCCATCTTAGTCTCCTGGAGGAGGAGTATGTCCGGGGTCTCTATTCTAATTAGATTTCGAATAGCTTCTTCTTTAATCTTGCTGCCCATACCCCTAAAATTCCAGGAGATTACTTTCATTATTTACCTTTACTTGGCTGGGCTCCCTTGGAGCCTTGGTGCTGGTTTCTTGCCATCTTTGGCTTTTTTGCTAACAGCTTCTCCAGAGTTGGTTGGATGCCCTGTAGTTTGTCCTTGTATGTTTCATGCTCTCTTTTTTCCCGATCCATTTTGCGCCCTCTTGTAGATCTCCTTACAGAGGATTGGGCTCTCCTATTTCTCCTTCCTCCTCCGAGTATTCAGATTCTTGGTCCTCCTCCTCGACTGCAGCGGGGGTTTCTGGAACTCCCGTGTCTTTAAATATGTGAGATGGGGAGCCGTTGTCTCAGGACACTGATTTTTTATTTGTAACTGCATGAGGGTCCTCTGGTTGGGAGCTGAGAGAATCGAACCTGTTCTCAGGGTTTAACTTGGGCTGGCTTTGCTGGGTCTACTGAGCTGGATCCTGTTGAAGACCTTTGCCAGTGAATCCTCCCGGCTTCTGGATCTTGGACGGTTTGGATCGTTTAACGTGGTTCCAGCCGGTCTCCTTCCCTTGAGCTGCTTCATTAGCCGTTGGGCAGTTGCTGGCGAAGTGCCCATAAACCTGACATTTCTGACATTTGAAAGGCAACTGTTCATAGTCTAGCTTTTGTACATGGATCCAGCTTTCTACTTTGACTTTGATGGCCTCTAGGAGCCCCTCGTCCAGATCCACCTCAATGCGGATCCTTGCACAGTCGTATTGATCCTTGCTGTTCGCTCGGTCTATGAATTTCCCCAGGGCATTTCCGATGTGCATCAGAGAGTCCCAGTTCCAGCAATGAACTGGGAGATTCGGGAATCTAACCTAGACCGGGACAGCTTTGGGGACATCCACTACTGGATCAAAATCAGGAGTCCATTTATTCAGATATAGGCCATGGGGGCCCATGAAGTAAGAACCGTTTTGGAAAATCAGATCTTTGTCGTCTTTGGTGTTAAATTCAAAGAGGAAGAATCCTCACCCAAGAAAATAAGAGGTCACGCTTTCTTTGATCAACGACAACCAGTTTCTTTTAACCCAGCTCTCTGTGGATTTGGGGGAATGGCCATAGACCGGTAAACTGGCCTATGAGAGCACACTCAGATAGGGACAAAGCAACCTGTATCGAGGTTTCCAGAGGAAGAGATATCTCAGGAATATCATCTAGCTTCTTTACAAATTTTGTTGCTTGAACATGTTTCTTTTAGGCAGCCCTTCCAGAAGTCGGCTGAATGCCTCAGCTGAGGAGATCGTCAACGGAGGAGAAGGTGGGGCCTGGGGGGTGCCCAGCACCTCCATGGACACTAGATTACAAACTACTAAGGGTAATCGGACACCCATGGCCAGGAAACGCCAGGATGAAATCCACCGGGCAGATCCATGATGGATCAGGAGTGATCTGGCCGTGCAAGGAGAAAGGCAGGGCCGAGGAGAAGCGTATCGCTCCTAGTAAAATTGTTGGTCCATGTTGGCAACAATGTTACTCAATGTATAATTGTTTTCTAACACTATTATACTAATCATTATAATTATTTAATTCATGATATTACTATATTAATCATTTTAATTCATGTTACTACTATATTGCTTGTTTTTTCTATGTTTTATATTTTACTAATTTGTAACACTATTATACTAATAATTATCATTATTTAATTCATGTTATTACTATATTTATTATTTTAATTCAAGTTATTACTATATTGCTTGTTTGCTTTATGTTTTATGTTTTACTATTTTGCAACACTATTTTGTAACATTATTTTGTAACACTATTATACTAATCATTATCGCTATTCAATTCATATTATTATTATCTCAATAATTTTAATTCATGTTATTACTATATTTTTTGCTTTTTTTTGTGTTTTATGTTTTACTATATTGTTTGTTTGTTTTATGTTTTATGTTTTACTATTTTGTAACACTATTATACTAATGGTTAACATTATTTAATTCATGTTATTATAATATTAATAATTTTTTTTACATTTTATTACTATATTGCTTGTTTGTTCTATGTTTTAATAATTTGTAACACTATTTTGTAACACTATTACGATAATCGTTATCATTACGTAATTCATGTTATGTCTATATTGTTTGTCTTTTTTACATTTTATGTTTTAATATATTGTAACACTACTATACTAATCATTATAATTATTTAATTCATGTTATTACTATATTAATAATTTTAATTCATATTATTACTATATTGTTTGTTTGTTTTATGTTTTTTTGTAACACTATCATACTAATCATTATAATTATTTAATTCATGTTATTACTATATTGTTTGTTTGTTTTATGTTTTATGTTTTACTATATTGTAACACTATTTTGTACCACTATTATACTAATCATTATCATTATTTAATTCCTGTTATTACTATATTGTTTGTTTGTTTTATGTTTTTTGTTTTACTATATTGTAACACGATTATACTAATCAATATCATTATTTAATTCATGCTATTGCTATATTGTATGTTTGTTTTATGTTTTACTATTTTTTAATACTACTATACTAATCATTATCATTGTTTAATTCATGTTATTAGCATATTGTTTTCTTGTTTTATTTTTTATGTTTTACTATTTTGTAACACTACTATACTAATCATTATCATTATTTAATTCATGTTATTACTATACTAATAATTTTAATTCATGTTATTACTATATTGTTTGTTTGTGTTATGTTTTAATGTTTTGTAAAACTATTTTGTAACGCTATTATACTAAACATTAACATTAATTAATTCATGTTATTACTATATTGTTTGTTTGTTTTATGTGTTATGTCTTACTATATTGTAACACTATTTTGTAACACTACTATACTAATCATTATAATTATTTGATTCATATTATTACTATATTAATAATTTTACTTCATGTTATTACTATATTAATAATTCTACTTCATGTTATTACTATATTGCTTATTTGTTTTACGTTTTATGTTATAATATTTTGAAACACTATGAATACACCTCCAAAGTGGTGTGGTCTCTAAGATAGGGCTCCACATTTAAAGCACTGATGGCATGGTTTTGTGTGCTCTAAGAGAGGGTCCAAGATTTAATTCTCCTCACGAAGCCACAATTCAAAACAAACTCCAAGTTTTGTACTCTCCAAGTGACAATCCCTGAATACAAACACTTAGCCTCTTATGATATGACATGTGCTAGTGGTGGTCCTAAGGGGAAGTTCCTTTACTCCTAGTGCATTTTAATATCTCATCATAGAAATCATGCATGAAATGTTAGATGATAATGCAATATCTAATATCTTCCAAAATATACATGATTTTAAGGCTAATGACACCTCCTCTACAAATATCTCAAGGACACTCTTCCACCTATAGTAAGATCTATAAATAATGATAAACCAAAATAGTCTACGATAGGACAATTTGATTAAGGTTTAACCATTCACTCCACATAACATGAAGTGCACCACTAACATGGAGCAAACACTTCCATAAAGACACAAAATATAACACTTCTTCTCGATGAGGAAAATATTTTTAACAAAAAGAGTATTCTCCCTCTAAATATTCACTGCACTTGCTTTTGAAACTTTTTGGCCACCACAGTTTTGAAATAAATCCATAATTTATTAAAAGGAACCATATCCCAAACAACACTACACAATAAGGGATCAAAATATACCAACTTTTAGTAATTTTAACTCTCATTGATGGAATACTTCAATGCAATATTGTTATCATATATCCTAGGAGGAATACCTAGCCTCATTTCTAATTTGGGTGGTATTACATGCTCATTCACATCTTCAATGTTTAAATCAGCCATATTTTCTTCGTTTAGGATGAAAACAAGGGATCGAGATCTAATGTTAACTCAAATTTTCTTCTATGTGCCAAGAACTCGACATATTTTACATCTAGATAACATTTTTGGATAAAAACCTTGTCACTCCCTTAAGTAACCAAATGACACTCTTGTGATTTTGAGGATTGTGCATCGTTATCAAAATTCACATATTGGTTTACTACAATCCTTTATTTTTCTTGAATGTAGGTCTTGTAAGTTTTAGACTTCACAATATATGCATCGAAAATATCATTGATACTCAAGGATTTCTACTTATCCTCTTTTCTATTGGAACATGAATATTAATTGGACATTGAAATACATAGAAATGTGATACATTTGGTTTCATACCAATGAATTTATCCTTTAATGTATTTTATTTCCATATTTTTCATGGACATCTGTTCAAAATATAAATTATGATATTATACGGTTATGCCTAAGGCACTTGGGAAAACCCATGTCATCGATCTTCGACTTAGTACCTTCATAAATAGACTTGTTCTTTGTTTATACAACTCAATTTTGTAATGGATTGAAAGCCATTATTAACGTTCTCTTCATCCTTGGATCCGTAAAAAAGGAGTCAAAGTTCAAGGGGTTTATTTGCCTCCTTTTTTTTTTTAAGTACACAATATTCTACGCTATCTAGTCTTCAAAAATGGATATAAAACTATGTGACCTTATATAATGATTCATCCATTATCTTCATAAAGATAAATCTATGTTATTTTTTTTTCAAATTTTAAATGAAGGTGCCATAATACATGTTACCCTTTAGAGAATGAAAGAGACACAAGTTGATACATATTATAATGGATTAACTTACATATTTCCCCTGATATTTTTTATTTTCTCATTGATTTCAAACATAGTTTTGACATGCTTGATAAGTAGACTTGGATTGCATACATTTTTCATTCTGTGAAGGAGCTTCATTACTCCTAATTTGTTTGTGAGATGGAGTTTCACTAATATGAAATCTTTTATGATAATATATTATTTAAAATATAAAAATAGAATAAGTTTGAAAATTCTTCCAAGACTACCATGAACCATCAATATAATATGTCTAGGAAAATCCTCTGTAACACAAATCCCTCATGTAACAAATCAAATTAGTGTTTTATGGCCCTTAGATTTAACTAATATGGCATAGGTGTAAGGAAATGTGGATTGATGCAAGGTTATATTTTGTGGATACATGAAATATAATTATTTTTAATATTATAATTATGGATTTAGAATATATATATATATATATATATATATATATATATAGAATTTGTTAAATTTTATAGATACATACATAAAAAATTAGAAAAAATCAACACTTAGAGGAAAAAAAATTTCAGTTGTTAATCTCTAGTTATAATACTTGTTGGATCCAACTTATTGCAAACTCAAAGACAATAGTTGAGAGGATATTTCAATAATATCAAACAAATCCCAGCCAACTCTAAAGTAATCCTTAATTCTAAGGTATTTGCCATTGCAATAGAGGATGTCCTTTTTGAAAAAGAATGAAAAATTGTTAATGCTCACCAATGTAACTGAAAGTTTTAAAGTAAGGTTGTTGTTTCCATTGAATATCTAAGAAAAAAATCCATTATTTATATACTAAGGGCATAGATAAAAGTAGAGCTGGTTTCTTACATCTGAATTTTGTGGAAGACAACAAACCATTCAATTTGCATGGATTAACTTACCATGTTTGATAATAATCAAGATTAACAATAATCAATCACAAGCAACCATATATAATTTTTCTTAAATAATACATGTCTCAAATGGATCCTCTCATAATGGCACTTCATTTTACATTATTAGAGCCATATTGGGTACATGTTGTTACCTCTAATGGCAAGATTCCCATAAGTATTACTAGTCCAATTTCAAGTTTTCCTAACTTATCCATTAATAATTAATATCAAAATTTTAAGGGATATTAAACTAGCAATTGCACCAAATGTTGCAAAGGAAACGCCGTAAGGCATAATCATAGGAAAGAGTAGCATTAAATTGTTACTCTTTCATGATGATAGTGAAAGTGTTACTAGATGAGAGTAGCATTAAATTGTTACTCTTCCATGATGATAGTGAAAGATGTTTCGAAAGGGTGTAAGTAGAATATCAGATGTTAGTTAAAAAGGGGGGTCTCAAGAATTGCATCATTAACAAGAGAAGAGTATCCACAGTATCAGGTTCTCTGTTTTTGGTTATTTAGTGTAGTTGCCAAAGATTTCACTATAAAGTTAGCAAAGATCTCTATCCTTAGAAATTATTGACCAGAAACCCTGATTTGGTATTTTGGTTAAACATCCATATGTATTTGCACTTGCAACACTTGGGTTTGAAGTATTTGTGTACTTAAGTGGTTGGAATTTATTCACACCCTATTTGTATATGTCAGCGTTATTTGGGATTCAAACTCTAGCAAACATTTGTATCATTCTCTTTTTGACCAGTCTACGGACTAGATCGTAGTGACCCACATCAAATGATTTTCAATAAATTATAAGAACATTAAGTTGAAGTCAAAATATGAATCTTTTGAACTCACGGATTTTGAACATCTCAAATTACCATACTCTACCACAAGTATGGTAAATTTGAATAATGAAAATGAACACATTTGGTCTTTGAATCCTAGAAAGGACTTTGAGCCTATACTAGGATACCAAATCTCTTTTAATTGATGATGTCAATAACCCACAAAAAATGGAAATTCAAATGCTTGTCCAAATAAAAATATTCATGAGTTCACTTTTAACTAATAAAGCTTTAACATGGAACATTATTCAAAAAATATACTAATTAATGAGCCCATGCGCCTTGGTTGTAATTTTATTTTCAAACCACTCCATGTAAAAATAAAGGTACCTTCAAAATTGTTGAATGAATTTAAAGAGAAACACTTCTTTCAAAATTTTGATGAGATTTGTAAAGGTGGACTTTAATACTCTCTCAACCTCTACCTTTTTTGAAAACTATTTATATTACTTTAAATTGCTTGTTAATATTTTGAAATATTATAAATATATGTTACAAGTTGGTTTTACTTAATTTCAAACATTGTAATGTTTTTGCTTCATTATTGATAACAACATTGAATCTCCTAATACAATAAGTTTTCCATTTAAACCAATGAACATGATGGTCAAGGTGGGCCAGACTTCAACTTTGATGGGATATGCATTACCTGAAATCTACATTCCACCAAAAAAGAAAGTTATAAACACTAATTGTATATAAAAATATATGTCAATGTGTTTTATAGTCTCATTGATGAGGCACACATTAGCTCCAATCTACATTTCAGAAACTATAAGTCAATAGTAGAAAAGATAATTATATGCTAAAATGTAAATGTATTTAATGTGTTTTATAGTCTCTCATTCATATAGATATTTACCTTAATTACTATATTAGTATAAACATGTTTACAAGGGAATTGACAAAAAGATCCAAGATTTTCTTTATGTTTTAAACATTAAACTCATCCATTACTCTAGAGTCAAAATTTAACATAAATTTATTTGTATAAATACAACAAAAATGAGGATGGATCTCCATGTAATATATATGACTTAACTACTTGTTTTTTATTAAAAAATCTCGCACTTTTAAATAATTCAAATGGTATCTAAGAAAGTTTGGTGCTTTTAACTAATTCTCAAAGTTAACAGGGAATCTGCACTTGTAGTATTTGACTAGATATAATACAACTACTTTGAATGGGGCCAACACAAATCCACTGTCCCTGTAAATTTTCCAATAGTATATCTACACTGATTTCTTATAAGGAGACATTTGTATTCAACTAATATCACTACTTTTCTAGAGAGATCAACATGAATCAAATGTAGAAAAATTCCGCTCAAGTAATTCCACGATTGGATAGAGATGGACACGAATCAAATGTCAACAAATTTCAATATAAATATGTACTTGAAAAAATTTCAATATAAATATGTACTTTATAGGCATAATTAATGGCTTTGATTTACACGAAACTATATGTTCATATGGACCGATTTAAATAAATTCCATTATTGGAGAGAGATCAACATGGAGCAAATGTCAACAAATTACCCAAAGGAACAGAAGAAGTTGTTGAATATTTGCAAATAGTTGGAAAAATGGAATTGTTAAATTCAAATTTTAATATAAATATATACTTTATAGGCACAATTTGTGGCTTTGATTTACAAGAAATTGTACGTGCATATGGACTCATTTAAATAAAAAATCATCGATATTTTTATATTAAATTAAAACACCTTAACTAAGCATGGAACAAGGAAAGATTGCCCTCAAAACTACACTTTCAACCATTTCCTCTAATATTTATCAAACCTTTTTAAAATCAAAGAGATCAGATAAAAATAAATACAACTTGTATACCCTCATGGAACATTTCAACCACTCCCTCAAATATTTATCAAGCCTAAAACAAATAGATTTGATAAAAATCCATACAACATGGATACACTCATGGAACATGTAGGGACTATCATGAAACCTGCAATTTCCACCATTCCCTCGAGATTTATCAATCCTTCTAAAATAGAGGTTAGGGGTCAGATAAATGGATACAGTTTGAGCACATTCAATATGTGGACTAGTTTTCTCATAAAAAATTAATATGCTTCATTCAAATGCTTAATCTTGGAAGAAAATCACATCAAGGCTCTAGGTAGGTCTTCCCGGTGCATATCGCTAGTAGCTACAATTTCTTAATAACATAGTTGAAATTTCATGGGCTATCCACTTGACCAATGAAAAGTCAAATTGACCAAGATTAAACATAAGCAAACCAAGGAAGAAATCCAATTAACCAAGTCAATATGAAAATTGACTAGATAAGAAATTGTGGAATCTTTGATGCACTAATGTTTAATGTATAATAAGAATATGAAATTTACTAGAATTTTTGTTACGTATGGATGAATGGCATGGTTATGGATTGTTTTCCTTTTCTTTCTATGAATTGTTTTGATGCATGATATGCATCAAAGAATATGTAAGGGTTACTGAATATGTTGATCTCTAAACTAACATACCCTGTGCCTCAAGTCAAAATTTCCCTCTCAAGGGATTGCTACCTCCATTTATTTGCAAGCTTAGTGAAGTCAATGTTAGACTACAAAGTTTCCTTGTTGATTATCACTTGTTAACCCTAGCCTTTGAAATTGCACCAAGGCAATGTTGACGAACATCAATAAATCAAACAAACCTCGAGCAATGTAAAATTTAGAGGGAGCCTTATGACTATAGAGAGTAAGATACCATAAATGTATTGAATAATTTCAATTTTACATAATCTTATAAGAACACAACCTCAAATACCAAACTATAAACCAATATGAAATGGTGCAAAACCTACAATTCATAAAACATTAACCAACTAATCAACAATCTTATTTACATTGATTTTCTCCAATTAAATATTTCATATTTTAAATAAACAAGATATACATAAAACCTAACAATTAATAAATAATCAACAATTAATAAATAATCTTATTTAAGATGATTTCCAATTAATTATTTTACCTTTTAATTAAACACAATATACTCCATAAACTACATACCCTTCAAACCATGATGTAGAATCTTACTCCATCATCCTCATGAAAAATATAATGATTTCTCATTAAAGCGCTAGTCTAAAAGGTTCGGTATCCCATGTTTGGATGGTGTTTGCACCATGTCCACTCTCCACTCATGCAACATCTCAAATCCACCACCAATGGATTTGCCTTTGGTATCCTAACTCTCTGGTAGGATATGGCAAGTTAAATATCATTCCAAAAGCAAAGGGCCATGGAAGGGGCACAAAAGTAACTACATGGGAACTTAAATATCGTTCCAAAAATAAAGGGCCATGGAAGGGGCATGAAAGTACCTCTTCTTCCTGATTTTCAAAAGTCAAAACATTAGGCACATCACCCAAGCACTCTTTAAAACTATGTATGTTCACTACCCAACCCTCTCCCAAGGACTCTTTAAAACTATGTATGTTCACTACCCAACCCTCTTAAGAAACTTATGGTATAGGCTTTCCTCATGTCTCTTTTTTCATCAAAATTGTCCAATTATAGTTGACAAACAATAAACCAATGCAGTTTCTAATCAATCCCTTGTTTAGTACAATGTGGAATATTTATCATTAAATAGAGATCACGTTTAGCGTTGAGAAAACTAAATTTCTTCACACATGCCGGCATGGAATTCATTAAGACTCGTGTGATACATCTTTAAATTTTTAATCACAATGTGTCACATGTTGTGTTCCGGTAAGGTGGGGTGAAAAGCCTCGTGATGGTGGATCTCAAACAATTACTCCACCTCTTTGTAATGCGAAGACAAATTTTATATTAGAAGAGAATATATGGAAGTAACACATATTTTTTTTTCTCAATTAGACTACTTTTATATTAATACAAATAATCGGTACAGTAGGGCCGGAGCCTTGAAAGTTCTAGCCATTAACATGGCATTCTAGCAACACGCTGATGACAAATTGACAATATGACTTGTTTGTTTGTGGTTCAGCTGAGGACTGACTCAAACCTGCGTGTGCTTCGGCCATACAGTAATGAGCCTGACGCTTACATTGACCATTCAATAAAAAGAACTGTTCCATACTTACTCCATGACCACATTTGCGTTGCCAGCTGTGGGCATTTACCAACCCAGACGTGAACATGAATGAGCCCGAGAGGACCGATCTCATTGGCTTGCGAGGCCATTTTCGAGTCATAATGAGAGGAGCTGGACAGCGGCAATATGACTTGTTTGTTTGTGGTTCGGCTAAGGACTGACTCAAACCTGTGCGTGCTTCGGCCATTTTCGAGTCATAATGAGAGGAGCTGGACAGCGGCAATATGACTTGTTTGTTTGTGGTTCGGCTGAGGACTGACTCAAACCTGCGCGTGATTCGGCCATACAGTAATGAGCCTGACGCTTACATTGACCATTCAATAAAAAGAACTGTTCCATACTTACTCCATGACCACATTTGTGTTGCCAGCTGTGGGCATTTTACCCACCCAGACGTGAACATGAATGAGCCTGAGAGGACCGATCTCATTGGCTTGCGAGGCCATTTTCGAGTCATAATGAGAGGAGCTGGGCAGCGGCGGTAACCAATGGCACCTGTAGGTGGCCCCTTGCCTATCATCACCATCCTTATCGTGCTGGCTTTCTGATCAACCCCTCTCTGCCTGGAGTGAATAGTCCTGATGCGCCAGAGCGGTGCATTCATTTTTTAGTTGTTCATCATTTGAATCACTGAGAGGGCCTGAGAAGTAGAGAATCTGCTGGTTGACCCCCTGATTGGCCATTCTGTCTGCCACTTTGTTGGTTGTGCACCTTATGTGCCTGAATGTGATGCTTCAAGGTGTCCACAACCTTTCCTCCATTTGCTCCAATCTACTGAGTAATCTCCAGCTTGTGGCTATTTTAGATGCTAGGGAACCTGCCTGTATTCTGATGACCGCTGCTATTATTATGAGGGAGTCTCCTTCAACCTCAAGAGGATACAAGTTTTCTTGCTCTGCTATACAGATTCCTTTCCAAATTCCTTCCAGTTCCGCTACATTGTTGGTATCGTTACCAATATTTCCATGGTAGATATGTCTGATTGTGCCCGTTTCATCTCTGAAGACCCCTCCATAGCCAGCAGACCCGGGGTTTCCTTTAAAGAAAAGTCTTTTAAAATTAGAAAAGTTAATATAAAAGTTTATCATTTTCTATTATTTAGCATTGAAAAACTATGTAGATTTATGGTAAGTAAACTTTGTTATGAAATTCAAGTTGCAATGAGATTGGCAAAGTGATGATCACCATGTAAAAAGAATTGATCTTTGGCATGATTTTAAATTGGAATAGGGGTTTTAAATCTCACTCTTATAGATGGGATTTAAATCCATGTAAATTGGATCTTGTATATAACCAAACCCTTTGTATTTCCAATTACAATTAATTTGGCAAAAAGATATTTTAAAAAATTAAAATTATTAAAATTATTATCTTATAATTAGGTTAAATATATTTAATAA
Organism: Pinus tabuliformis; assembly: GCA_031772625.1. Lineage (NCBI taxonomy): Eukaryota > Viridiplantae > Streptophyta > Pinopsida > Pinales > Pinaceae > Pinus > Pinus tabuliformis. The sequence continues at coordinate 446,828,660 of CM062820.1, read as the reverse complement.
AAATGATGATCCACACAAAAAAGTATCTCCTTATAAAATAAAAACATATCAAATTTTAATTATATTAAAGAAACTTAATCTACACAACTTTTTAATTCATATAGGAAAAATATTAATATTCAATCAAATTAAAATGATACCATTCCATAGAAAAACATTTACATACGACAATTTTGCAATTTGCTTAAGACTCGCTTCCATATCTACTTGCTTCTCTACACAAACACGCTATGTTGGAATTCAAAAATGCTCCTCCTTGTTTGTACATTGATAATTATTTATTATCTTTCTTGGCCTTCCATATACATTGCCAAACTGGACAATTACTTTGTTTATTTCGTACCATACCAAGAGTAGAAATAATGCGGAAAATATTTCCATTATGGTCTCTCCTCCATGCTCAACCTCCAATTATTCATATACTTCATTCCTTCAAATCAGAAATGCTCTAAAGAATCATGTAACCATTTTTTGAAGTCATTTTTTTAAATTCTCTGTGGACCTATTTTTATAATACTGTACAAGGAACAAATTTCCATGTGACTATTGTTAAAAATGTGCAAGTAACAACTCTACTTCCCATTTTCCTGTTGTTTTTAAAAAGTTGATATTTCACATTACAGTGGAGGACTTTTGTATGATTTTTTGAATAGAAAAGTGGCAAACCCATCTAAATGAAAAGTCAATAAAATCTATCCATCTAGCCATGAAAAGTAGAACAATGGGAATTCCAACAATGTGGCCTCATTTCCATTGTACATGCTAAGACTTTTGGCCATTAATCAAGGTAAATAATATGCTATGAGATGCTTCAATATTATTGGGTTTGAACTGAATCGTGATGACAACCATCATAAAACTCCATAGAATAAAATACACTACAAGGTTTATAAACTATGAACTGTTGAAAATACCAGGATGTGGTCATAGTTACTATCTACTTATTGCATATATCTACAAGAATTTCTTTGTATACTTCCTCTTGAATTTTTCTCAAACTAGTCAATACTTCTTCCTCCCTGTTTTCTTCTGAGAGAAAAAAATTGCCCAACAAATTCCTCTGATCAGACTCGCTCGACTGTTTTTCGTATTCTACAGGTGTCAACCAATTTGGCTCTAAGGTATTTTTGCAGATGCCTATCATCGCATGTTCGGCAACCATTGCCTATCTCTACACAAACACACTATGTTGGAATTCAAAAATGCTCCTCCTTGTTTGTACATTGATAATTATTTATTATCTTTCTTGGCCTTCCATATACATTGCCAAACTGGACAATTACTTTGTTTATTTCGTACCATACCAAGAGTAGAAATAATGCGGAAAATATTTCCATTATGGTCTCTCCTCCATGCTCAACCTCCAATTATTCATATACTTCATTCCTTCAAATCAGAAATGCTCTAAAGAATCATGTAACCATTTTTTGAAGTCTTTTTTAAAATTCTCTATGGACCTATTTTTATAATATTGTACAAGGAACAAATTTCCATGTGACAATTGTTAAAAATGTGCAAATAACAACTCTACTTCCCATTTTCTTGTTGTTTTTAAAAGTTTGATATTTCACATTCCAGTGGAGGACTTTTGTATGATTTTTTAATAGAAAAGTGGCAAACCCATCTAAATGAAAAGTCAATAAAATCTATCCATCTAGCCATGAAAAGTAGAACAATGGGCATTCCAACAATGTGGCCTCATTTCCAATGTACATGCTAAGACTTTTGGCCATTAATCAAGGTAAATAATATGCTATGAGACGCTTCAATATTATTGGGTTTGAACTGAATCGTGATGACAACCATCATAAAACTCCATACAATACAATACACTACAAGGTTTATAAACTATGAACTGCTGAAAATACCAGGATGTGGTCATAGTTACTATCTACTTATTGCATATATCTACAAGAATTTCTTTGTATACTTCCTCTTGAATTTTTCTCAAACTAGTCAATACTTCTTCCTCCCTGTTTTCTTCTGAGAGAAAAAAATTGCCCAACAAATTCCTCTGATCAGACTCGCTCGACTGTTTTTCGTATTCTACAGGTGTCAACCAATTTGGCTCTAAGGTATTTTTGCAGATGCCTATCATCGCATGTTCGGCAACCATTGCAAAGCAACTGACATGATCACTGCCATTGATCTGGACCTGAACTGTTTCAAAATTATAAACAGAAGGTTGGAGAAGACTTTTTAATGAGAAATCCTGGATCCTAAAACTCAGAGTATTGTCAGTTGGAGGCAATGACAAAACATTACAATCTTGAAAATATAAAACGTTTGATTCAGATGTTCGCTGATTAGAAGTTGTATCGGCTAGCAAATGCTCATGAGAGTCTTTTGATTCATTAGTTATACTATCAAAAAATGCCAACATTAATCAATACATCACTATTTTTATTTTGTTGAATGGATAAGAGGACCTGGATTTGTGAGACAATAGAAAAGTTTAAAACTAAATTTGTGAACACATGGCTCTACAAGTCACAGGCTAGGGAAATATAATTCTACCACAAACTGAGATAGCAAAGTAAACTCCCGAGTGAAAGATAATCTTGTCTCTATGTGGTATAAATATTTAAATACATTGACAATATTGATTTGTTGAGTTGCTGGTTTTTCTCTGCTTCACATTTTCTAGTTGATGTGTCCACGGAAATTGAATTTCTAAGGGTTGTTAGGCTCAAAGACTTCACTAAAGAAAATGATGGCAAGGAATATCAACACGATGATAACTTCACTAAAGAATATAACGGGAAGGAAAATCAAAAGGATGATATTAATAGCTTGCCACCTTGAGTGAGTCATTATTAAAGTTCCCCACGACCACGGCCTTGCAGGAATTACACTCGTAGCACAACAAATTCTCATCATTCTTCCATGCTATATGGTCACCGTCCAATGCGTCTACATTCTTTCTCTTTATGTACCCGAATCCACATAAGTCGGGTGGCTTGCAACACCTAAACTCCAAACAAACCAATATTCCCTTGCTTTTGGGATAATATGCATAAGCCCTGGAACCCCACTTTGGATTACAAAAAACCTGCATATTTATAACCCATAAATCAGCGAAGAGAACGCCCGTCAAAATATTTTATATAGAAAAATCTATACTGACACACCAAAAATAGTTGAAAAGAACTGAGGGGAATACTGAAAAAGAAAATTCTGAACCATGGACCCGTTGCAGTACCTGTGGTTGTTGCCGCTGTCAACGAGTTGATGTACCTATGGTTTTTGCCACTGTCAAAGTGATATCTCTAAGGGTTTTAACATTAACAGTAAATGTAAGGAGAGGTGCCACTAGAGACGAGATAATATCCATGAGCAGAAATCACTGCTGGAATTCTCTCCTCAAATAAAACATACAGACACAGAAGAGGGGAAACCATTTGAAAACCCCAAATTTAAGTAAAGAGGGTCCTATCAAAAATCCTTTTCTCTATACAAAAAAAGGGTTTTTCCCTTAGCCATTCCTTTCCTTTACTAATAATTTTGAAAACCCATATTATAATAATCGAATCGCAAGCCTGAATAATTGAACCAAATACTCTTGCTCAAGAAGGGAGTAGACCATAGGGGAGGAAATGAACCTGAATAAAAGAAGAATCAACCTGCAATAAAGACTGTTTTGGTTGAATGCCGACCTTGAAGGGTTGAAACTTCCAAAAGACCGGACTGAAGCCGCGCCCTAGAAACCAACTATACGGCTGTAACAGGATGGATAACCAACCCAAATGAGGGCTCTTAATTTAAACGTTGAGACAAGATAAATAAAGGAAATGAGAAGCAGGGTTTAGGATGTCGTTGCCTCAGAGATTTGGAACAAAAAATGAGAGGGGTTTTCCTTTGCCCTGATTAAAAAAAATACGTTATATACTGTGATAAGACTAGACGGGGGCAAAAGGTGGTGGGATCTAAACAAAAATTAATAAGGCTCCATGAGCAGAAACCACTGGTGGAATTCCTCCTCAAACACAACATACATACACAAAGGAGGGGAAACCATTTGAAAAACCCCAATTTAAGTATACAGGGTCTTGTCCAGAATATTTTTTTCATAAAATATCGAGGGGAATATTTATTTCAATGTCTAAGCAATTTATCAGCTATTGATTATCAATTTTGGAAATATTTTGAAATGAAATGGGTAAGGATGAGAGTGAGTTAAAAAGTCGATTCTGTTTTTGGTCTATTATATTTTGAATATATGCAAAATCAACAATCAAGTAAATCTATCCCTTTCAAGAATATTCCAAAAATCATAAACTATTCAGGAGTGAAATTTTTACACGGTTTCATGCTCGATCTATATATTAGACGCAATAGTGACGATTCAATGCTAATGCATATGCAAGCCTGCAGAGATGCGGAAAGAGCTGTAGGGTGAGATGGATTAACTACTTGCGCCCTGGCCTTAAACGCGGTGGATTCTCACGCGAGGAACAACAGCTCATTATACACTTGCAATCCGTTCAAGGAAACAGCTTTCATTCTTCTTTTCTCCATTCGGGCTCTTCTCTCTAATTCATTTGTTTTCTTTGAACATTCACTGCTTTCTATATTCGCTGATGGTCTCGCCATTAACACGACCACGCTAAGCAGGTGGGCTGAAATCGCATCCTGTTTGCCGGGCCGCACGGACAACTAAATCAAGAACTATTGTAACACTCACGTCAAAAAGAATAAGCAGAAGCTGAAACAACACCCCTCTTACAACAATACGGACTCTAGTATCCTGCCTGGTTGTACTGATACCAATACAATCACACGGAAGCCCATTTTCGCTTTCAATTTGGTGCCCAAAGAAGATAACCGAAGTCAGTTTTCACCTGATAGCGACTTCACCAACAATAACCTCATTTCTCAGTTGTGGGATTTGGCCCTAGGCCATTCTTTTTCTTAACTAATAAATTTGAATACTTACGGCCATTCCTTTCCTTAACTAATAAATTTGAAAACCCATATTATAAGAACCCAATCAGAACCCTAAATAATTGAACCAAATACCCTTGCTCAAGAAGGGACTGGGAAATAGGGGCGGTAAAGAACCTGGAAAATAGAATCAATAAGCACTCTTTTGGTTAAATGTCGATGCCCAAAGACCGGTCTGAAGCGGTACCCTGCAAACCAGCTATACGCACCTGTAAGAGGATGGATAACCAGCCCAAACGAGGGTTTTTAATTTAAACGTGAAGGAGACGATATAAAGAAAGGAAAATCGATGGCTTTAATTACTGGTAATGTTATCAAAAAATGAATAGTAATACCTGTACTGTGCCTTCCCCTGAAGCCAACATTCCCTTAGAGATCTGAAAAAAGAAGAAGAGAGTATCTTTAGCCTTCATCCAAAAAAAGCGTTGTATATTGTGATAAGACAAGGGCGGAATACCTCAAGAATGTAAGCCCAGAGTATAACGGGTGTAGTTGGAAAGCGCAGAGTATAAGTAGCGTAAGTTGGAACGCAAGGTCTCCCCATAACGTAAATGAATGACTCATTTAACAGTTCAAACAGGTGGTGATCCAAGGGTGGAGAATATCTTGATCGTCTAACATCAGATCAAACGGAGGATAGCAAGACAGCGAAGATGAGAGGGGAGTTTTTCCCAGAGGGTATGCCTTATGGCGTAATTAAATCCAAAAATAAAGAAAATTATCATATTACTAAAATAAATTCTTCTCAATTATGTTAGAATAAAAAAATACAATAGGAAATTCAAAGCTATAAATACTTTAAGCTTCAATCAAATCTACTAAATAATCATGCAATGTTAAGTGCTTAAAAGATATATATGAGTAAGGAAAAATAACAAAATAAAATATTCCATATAAAATTAAAAACATAATTGTAAAATTGTCATGTTCATGGATTGTTTAGCTCCATTTTAGTGAGTACATAGAGGCCAACCATTATTTTATCTTTAAAAGTATCAATTATTTATTAAAATATAAAAAGCACGAGGTTTTTCCTATATACTTAAAAAAAATTAATGTTTTTCTCAATTTAAAGTCAAGCTTGGGGTAGCTCAGTTGGCAATTACCGTGGAAATGAATTCTCCATGAACTAGAAGCCTTGGGTTCAAATATTGTGTTATCACCCCAATGAGGGTGAGAAGTTGGACATGATGAATATTTAGTTCTACCAAGCTTGCAAAAAAAATTCAATTGCATACCCATGTCAAATTTGTAAAAAAGAGAGTAAAGAGGAATGAACATATCATAGTAGTATTGCTTATATTCATCTTTCCATGTGCTAGCTTCCACAAAAAAAAGGAGACAAATTATCATGCCATTTTGTTCCACAATTAATTTCCTTAGCTATCATTTGTAAATTGGTGATTGAATCTCACATTTAAGAACCCTCCTTAATGGTAATTGTTTTATTATTATTTTTTATATAATTTTTTTATTTATATTTATAGTTATGCCTTCTACATTTTAGGTGTTAGCTTTTTATTTAAGAGAAATGGAAAGAAACATGTGTTGAATTATTGTTTTATTTAGTTAATGAGAAGTTATTTCAGAATAATTATTTCTCTCATAAATGTGTTGGAGGCTAACATGAGATATTAACCTGTAATTGTTAGGGAAAGCTAATTGAGTAGTTATGCCCAAGGAGGCACAAAAAAATACAATAAGAAAAGAACTGCATGTTGTCTTTTTGGATAAAAATGAAATGCCTAAAGTTATATATGAAAATGAAAGAGAAGATACACCTTTATAATATAGGGTGAGAGATAAATACCTTGTCGTGGAATATGAATAAGATAAATAAAGTATTTGGTTAACCCTTTCTAGTGGGAGAGGAACACTAGTAAACCTAGAACTCCAGATATCTTCTTTGATTTACCTTACAATTAGAGGAACAACTCAATAGTATTTCCTGTACAAGAAAATTCGAGATGAACATGGAAGCTTATACTCTATTTCTAAAAGAATTTCATATAAATACTTTTGCCTGAGGTAAGCAGAGTTTTGAGATTAAATAAATATTGAACACATCATACTAGAAAAATATGTTATTATACTAGCATTATTGGTGGAGGTTGTAAAGTAATAGGAAACAAGGATTTGAGGTTTTAACTTACAACTCCATTGGAAACACTTAAATATTCCTTCCCTTAGTAATGGTTTTAGTAACTATTGAAAAAGATTGAATCATGCAAGTCTCCTTCCATAAAGAGAACTTGATATATCAGTGCATAGAAAAGTGATTAGAAATGCAATCAAAGTACCCATTAAAAAAATGAAGCAAGGAATTAAATAATACAAAAAAGTAATTACCAGAAACCAAATTTTAACACTAGGAATACTGAATTAGGGAAAAGGGTGTCAAAATCTTAATGCAAACACTATTGAAAGAACTTCTCAATAATTTAATTGTAGAATGATGGAGATTTTCCAAGTTGAAACAAGAATTACAAAGGAATGGAGGCGATGGAGCCTAGCTCTAGGTCATCGTTAGATCAAACTGAAAATCATACAGACATAGTAGGGTTGGCTATGGTAGTTACACTAATTTCCTCGCCATAAAATATATACTATCCAATATGAAGAAATAATGTTGATATCCAAATCGTACAATATCCTCAAAGGAGGTAGATTCACTCTCTCAATAACCCTCCTCCAAATTGAAAGCCTCACATAGCTACACAAAACATGATATTATCCATTAATCAATAAAGCCAACAAGTGGGATGTAAGTATGAAGGCTTCAAAACCCATGACATACATATTTAAATGTCTTGAGCAATAGAGCGTCTCCATTGTAATGGCATCTCTCTGCAGCTGTGTGTTCAACATGCTCCTTGTCCATTATGTGCGGCAGTGTTTATTTCCTTGATGTGTTTCGATGATCCATTTCCATCATACGTTGCTCAAGCGGAAATTGGCCTTTCAATAAATCCACCATTTCGACGGATTTTCAACTCGGACTCAACTCAATTCCTTCAACCATTTTGTTAACGCCCAAATATGACGTTTTGGTGTTCAAATCTATGCTTGTTATGTTCTCCAATTAAAGGTAGGTAATTTGTTTTTAAAAATTCAATAGCCATTTTCTTTTACAGTATTAAATTAAGTTTGTACATTATTAGTTTAAGTTTGTACATTATTAGTTTCAGTGTAGTTTTTTTTAACGCTATCTAATATATAATTTTATTATATTGAAACTCAAGAGTTGTTTAACTAGTTTTATTATATTGAAACTCGGGAGTTGTTTAACTGGCATATTTGTCATAACTAGATTTCTAATTTTAGATTGCCTTTCCTTATGCCGACAAACATTTCTTCATTTGAATGAACTCGTGCTGATTACATTTCTACAGCATTTCGTTTCCATCGTAGTGTTAAGTTCCTTTTCTACAGCATTTCGTTTCCATCGTAGTGTTAAGTTCCTTACAAATTTGTTAATTGCGGTTGATAAGTTTCATGTAATTAATTTTGAGAATTGTGGTTGATAAGTTTCATTTAATTTCTTAAAAATTTGGCCTCCGTTGGTATTCTCCCCAGGTCATATGAACCTTATTTTAATTTTTGAAAAGTAACGTTAAATCAAAGATCATAAAAAGCGGTGATTAAGACAAACTGAAAAGCCTAAATCTTGAATCAAAATTAAAGGAAAGAAATACATGAACGTTTTATGCCTTTTTTTCTTTAAGGACGGTGGGGTAGACCAATTTTAAATTCCCTCCCATTTGTGGAAGAGACACGGATTTGTCTCTGAACCCTTTTTGTCCAAAAAGGAGGCCAATATATCCGTTGAGAGAAACCGTACATATATCTATCGAACATTGCAGAAATTTCCCATTTACGTCTTGTCTGGTCTGATGGTCTGATCTCAGTTTGTGTACTTGCGCGGCTATGTTCTCTGCGTCTTTTATTTTCAGGTACATATTATAATGATTCATGTGTGCTCTGTTTCTCTCTAATTTTATAGACGCTATAGTCTTTTTTAATTAATTTCAGCCATTGGAATGTATTTCCATGTATATCAAAACTCAACTGCAGGGCATTCCTTTTATTTCCTTGAAAATTATTGAAGGGATTTATGCTGTATTGTTGTGATGGATAGGAACCTTCCATTGAAGGGTCGGTTATGCTGCTCCTCAATTCCTCTAATTCAGCAATCCCATTCAGTTCCATTTTCCTCGGGTGAAATCGATGTTTCCTCGGGTCAAATCAGACTATCGAGGTTTCCTTCGGTCAAACTACACAAGGAACAGGGTATAATTTTTTAGTGTATTTTTTTGTTGGTTTTTTCGCCACGACATCATTCCATCCACTCGTGTACCCTGATGTAGTTTCGCCATTAATGCTGAAATGGAAATTCTTTTATTTCCTTGAAAATTAGTGAAGGGATTATTTTCTGTTGTATTGTTATGATGGATAGGAACCTCCGATTAAAGAGCCGGCTATGGTTTACTCACTGCTCCTCCTCAATAACTCGCCGGGCTTCAGTTACAGGTACATTTCCTCTAGTCTCTGAAACCCTAGTCCTTCTATTTCAGTTTTCTTCAGGTTAAGTTTTCTATGGTTTTTCTTTTTCTTAATTTTCTGAAATTATTTTCTATTAGTTATCAATCCGGCCAATAATGAATTTTATGAAAGTATTTTCTATTGGTTATTAAATTATACCATCTCTCCATTCCTTGCTTAGTTTCTCCGCTCATAATTCAAGTTCCTTCTCATCCCATTCTATTCATATTATTACATACACGCATGCAGCGCTTATTAAATCATGTACGTTTAAACATTGCTCCGTTCCTACTCATCCATACATGTCGTGCTTCTCAAGTCATCGTAGTTTCTTCATTAGTTTATGCTTCCAGCGTGTTTAACTTCCTTTTCTCCAGTCTCCGTGTAATTCTTTTGTAGTTTAGCTTTATTTACTCAGCTATGTAGTTCGGTGTGAGTGATAAAAGTTCGTTAGTCTAACTTGTCCTTGAATCTCATTTATGAAACAATGTGCTTTTATGTTAAATGATCGTTGAGCTTTTACATCTTAGAAATATGTTGTTAAATGATCGTTGAGCTTTTACATCGTAGAAATATGTTGTTAATTAATGTCTTATAAATTTGTATGTTAAGTTTTGGTATATATTAAATATTTTGGTTAGGCTTAAATTTTAATTAATATTATATATATATATATATATATATATAATAATTTTTAATTAATATTAGTGAGTTTATTTTATTTTTAAAGGATTTTAAAATTATAATAGTTGATATATTATTAAATTTTATATTACTAAGTAATATGATGTATCTGTGTAATTTAATTAATATAAGGAAAAATGTTTAAATTTATCTAATATAAAGTTATAATGTTTTAAAATATATAGATCTACATTATAAAATTAAATTTTAATGTAAATGTCAACTGCAACATTTATATACATAAAATTTCTATAAACTTGTATAGGGTTTAATTAAAATAAGATAATGTATAATGAAAAAATGATTGAATTATATAATATAAAATGAGAATGCTTTTATATTCAGATACATATATAAAATAAAATTGCATGTAAATGTTTTTTAATGCTCATTTCGAGTACACTCTTTATTAATTCTCTCAACGACAATATGTATATAGATAAACTCTTATAAATTTAGTAGACTATAGTAGGCTAGGCTAACTAGCTTAGGATAGAAAAGGCTAGTGTAGGCTAAGGCAGGCTAGGCTACTAGAGTAACCTAGGCTAGGCTAGAGTAGAGTGGGCTAGTCTAATCTAGAGTAGGCTAGGCCAAGCTAGAGTAGACTATGTTAGACTAGGATAGAATAGAGTATGCTAGCCTAGACTAGGCTAGGCTAGGCTATAGTAGGCTAGGCTCGGCTGGGCTATGCTAGAGTAGCCTAGGCTAGGCTATACTAGGTTAGGGTAGAGTAGGCTAGGCTAGTGTAGAGTAGACTAGGCTAGACTAGTCTAAAGTAGACTAGGTTAGGCTAGCCTAGAGTAGATTAGGCTAGAGTAGGATAATGGACTATAGTAGGCTCAGCTAAGCTAGGGTAGAGTAGCCTAGGCTAGGCCTAAGTAACCTAGGTTAGGCAAGAGTGGAGTAAGCTAAGTTAGGATAGGTTAGAGTAGAGTAGGCTAGGATAAGCTAGAGTAGGCTAGGCTACGCTAGAGTAGGTTAGGTTAGGTTTGAGTAGAGTGGGCTAAAGTAAGCTAGAGTAGAGTAGGCTACAGTAGGCTAGGCTAGGCTAGAGTAGGCTAGAGTAGGATAGAGTGGATTAGGCTAAAATAGAATAGAGTAGAATAGAGTATGCTAGAGTATGTTAGGCTAGAGTATAGTAGACTAGGCTAGGCTAGATTAGAGTAGAGTAGGCTAAGATAGAGTAGGGTAGAGTAGAGTATGCTAGAGTATGTTAGGCTAGAGTATAGTATGCTAGGCTAGGATAGATTATAGTAGAGTAGGAGAGAGTAGAGTATAGTATGCTAGACCATGTTAGGCTAGAGCATAGTAGGCTAGGCTAATCTAGATTAGAGTAGAGTAGGCTGGGTTAGAGTAGACTAGAGTAGAGTAGGTTAGGCTACGCAAGGCTAGAGTAAGCTAGGTTGGGCTAGGCTAGAGTAGGCTAGAGTAGGCTAGGATAGAGTAGAGTAGAGTACGCTAGGTGAGAGTAGAGGAGGCTAGAGTAGGCTAGGATATGATAACATATGATAGGCTAGGTTAGGCTAGAGTAGAGTAGAGTAGAGTAGGATATGATAGGGTAGGCTAGAGTAGGCTAGAGTAGGCTAAGCTAGGCCAGGATAAGATAGATTAAGCTAGGCTAGGTTAGTGTAGGCAAGGCTAAAGTAGGAAAAGCTAGGATAGAGTAGCCTAATAGGCCAGAGTAGTGTAGGCTAAGGTAGGCTAGGCTAGAGTAGATTAGACTAGAATAGGCTAGGCTAGAGTACATTAGACTTGAGTAAGCTCAGCTAATCTAGGGTAGAGTAGGCTAGGTTGGGCTAGAGTAAGCTAGGCTAGGATAGAGTAGAGTATGTTTGAGTAGGGTAGACTATGCTAGAGTAGGATAGAGTAGGCTAGGATAGGGTACAATATCCTAGAGTAGGCTAAGCTAGATTAGATTAAGCTAGGATATAGTAGAGTAGAGTTCGCTAGAGTAGACTAGGATAGCCTAGAGTAGGCTAGGCTAGCCTAGCCTAGATTAATGCTAGAGAAGAGTAGGCTAAGGTAGAGTAGAGTAAGCTAGGGTAGTGTATCCTAGGATAGGCCAGAGTAGGCTAGGATAGGCGAGAGTAAGCTTGGCCAGGTTAGATTAAAGTAGGCTAGAGTAGGCTAGAGTAGAGTAGAGTAAGCTAAGCTAGAGTCGAGTATAGTAGGGTAGAGTGAGCTAAAGTAGGCTAGGTGAGGCTAGAGTAGGCTATGATAGGCTAGAGTAAGGCTAGAGTAAGCTAGAGTAAGTTAGGTTAGGCTAGAGAAGGTTAGGCTACTTTAGAGTAGAGTGCAGTAGGCTAGGGTAGGCTAGGCTAGGCTATAATAGAGTAGAGTAGAGTATGTTAGGCTAGAGTAGGTTAGGATGGGATAAGATAGCGTAGGATAGGATAGGCTAGGCTAAGATAGAGTAGAGCAGACTAGGCTAGGTTAGGCTACGCCATGCTAGGCTAGTTTAGACTACGATAGGATAAGCAAGGCTAGAGTAGAGTAGGCTAGAATAGGCTCGACTAATATAGGGTAGGTTAGGCTAGGATAAGGTAGGCTAATAGGGTAGGCTAAAGTAGTCTAGGCTAAGCTAGAGTAGCCTAATAGTCCAGAGTAGAGTAGGCTAAGCTAGGCTAAGATAGAGTAGGTTAGACTGGAATAGGCTAGGCTAGTGTAAGCTAAGCTAGGCTAGAGTAGGGTAAAGTAGTCTAGGCTAGAGTAGGTTAGAGTAGAATAGGATAAACTAGACTAGGCTAGGCTAGAGTAAGTTAGCGTAGATAAGCTAGGCTAGAGTAAGCCATGGATCTTGTTGATATCTATTTTTGTCTATGAGCCTTTTGAATTCCACCTCTATTTGATATCTTTATCTCTCACTCATAAGAGAAATTTCAGTTGTTTTGTTATCACTTTCATCATCTTCAAATGGACAAAGAAATGTATCAGTAGAGGACAAAAAATTCATAATTGATAGTTCTTTTGTTTGTTCATCTTCATTTTGAAGTGATTCTAGATATGAAGACTTGCTTCGACATAATCCCTAATCGACTCTCCTACTATCATATTTCCTTTGAGATGTCTTCTTCTTCTTAGATTCTTTCTTCTTTAGCTTCTTTCCCATCATTCTATGGATCTCCTTCAAGCGATCAAGCTTCTACCAAATGACTCGCTCTGATTCCAATTACTCGAAATAACACTGAGAGGGGGGTGAATCAGTATTATTCAGGTCGATAATATTTTCCTTTTCATACTCAATTTATATATGCTACTTCAATGAACGTAACTCACATGTGCATGGAACTGTGTTTAAGGAAACAAGCGTATATCCAACAAACTAATGATTCAGTTAATTCATCATATGTTGATCTTTAATCTATGCATTAGTGCTTTATTAAGCATTAAACAGTAACCATGTGTAGTTAATAATAGAATGAACCATCACACATATGCAACACACATGAACACTAATATTTAAGGTGGAAACTAAATGTGGGTGAAAACCACCTACTGCTGTCATCTTTGTCTTCTTTTAATAAGAGGAAAATATGTTTACAACATTGTACTAGTGTAGACTCATACTAGTATGCAGGCTTCTACCTGCAAAAGGTTACTACCTTCTCTCTTTCTGTAGCTTCTACTAGAAGGGAGCTACAACCCCCTAGCTCTTGTACTAGCCAATATGTTTACTAGTACATAGGCACCAACCTACAGAAGGCTACAACCTTCTCTCTTCCTCCAGGGACCATGTTTCATAAATTTTTAAACTGGATGCTCTTAGTACACAACAATACAAATGAAGGCCTCATTTCATCTAATTTTCATACTGGACCCATTATCAACATTGAAGCTCAAAATCAATCATCATTGCACCAAAACCATCAAATACATATGCATTAACCAATCATTGAAACTCAATCATAAATCTCTGAACCAGCCATAACTGAATCATTGAAAGCCCATCATCACCAAAGCAAATCAAAGTCAATATATCTGAACATTCAGTATACTAACATCAAACTGCAGTCACTAGAACACAAAGCAGAACCCAGAATTATGCATCAATAGTCAGATCCACAGGTAACTTCAAATATCATATTATGTAATGTATAGGCTACTTAGATGTGTTGAACTAGCATGTATACGTGCTTTTATCAAAGCCAACCAGTATATATGTCTGTAAATATTAATTCATAATTTTGCAGTTATTCCAAACTTTAGTCATACCCATATCATAACATTTATAGAACAGCACATGCATGAGAATTCATATCTAGAGTAAACATGATCAAACCATATAAGGATAATTAATTTCTAGCCTGAAGATCCCCATCCATCATTAGATATTATCTTCCATCAACCGCTAAGTTTCATCCTTGCTTGTGATAAAAAAAAGCACCATAAGCCAATAACCTGCATACTGGATCTCATACTTCATCAGATATTCAATAATTGCACCCTTGGTCTAATGATCTTCTCCTCCTTTTATACTTTTAGGCCTTTCTCAATACCATGGACTAAAACAACTTAGGACCAATACATTGGATCAAATACCTACAGGCAATACCTCAGACCAAATACCTTGGACCAATACCATGGATCAAAATACCATGGACCAAATACCTCAGACCGAAAACTTAGTTTTCTAAGGTATATGTGCTTTTCCTTCTATGAAAGTACGTGTGTACGTATACGCTACTTGTGGTCAGTGAGCCTGTGTGTATACACAACTTGGTCAAGGTGAACTTGCATATACCTCTCTTTCTTCATTCCTTGTAGTCTGATCTATAATTATTTGTTGTTAAACTCCTGTACTATGAACTATCATCTGAGAGAGTTTCCAGTTTACATTACTTCTGAACTGATTCCATTGAACTATCCTGCATTTTTTCACTATTGTCATACATTCTGTCACATTTGATATCTCTACTGTAGATTCATCTAGTTACCATATACAAGTGAGTTGTTCTGCTACAAGTGGGTTGCCATCAAGTACAACACATGCATCATAATGCCAACATATGAGGTCTCCGTACAATGTAGAAGCTCCTACACAAACACACATTGTTGTCTGCCTGTATACACAAATTAAACTATACATAGAAAATATTTATTAAATGGAAGAAAATAGAAATATTACCATCTAATATCTAAGTGCATGAATGGAGGTGCTCTGAAATCAATACAAGGCCTAAGACATCAGAAATGACAATTGCAACTTATCCTAAGAAACTTAAAGGTAATGACCTACTCATCGAGAAACTCTAGTTTATGAAGCAAAGTAAGAAATCAGTTTTTTTATTATATGAAAGTGTCCCTCATGTCATGATCCCAAAAGAGAGAGATGAGGTGAAAACCACTATCAATATTTTCTAAAATACCTTCTTTCACTATGATACCAATGTTCTAACTATCCACAAATGGAAGCCAGCTAATTAATTACACCAATACTTGCAACTTAACAACACCAAAAGTAGTTCAAGAGCTAACTATGAATGTAATCTAAGCATACATATACAAGAAGACAAACCTCTAATACTAGGGTTGGGACCTAACCCAAGAGATTCAACCCTCTGAGTCAACTTAGTGCTGGATCAAGGGCATGCTTCTCATTTTCATTAAAATATCAAAAATACACAAGAGTGATCAATAAAAAAGTTTCAACTAAAAAATGTTTCTTGGCTACAATGAACAAAAATCTGAATCCTAATGAGGCTCTAGGCCTTCTTATTTATACAACTGAGTTTACCAACAACTTCCTTAAATTTAGGGAGCCTTGGCTCCCAATCTCGAGATCATCTAGCCTTCAATTGTCATTGTCTTGGCTTCAAATGATGTTAATGGCTTGGCTACCTGCAACATCGAGATGATGATATTCGATGGAGGAATCTTAGATTGAGTGAGGAGTTAAGGAGGGAGATCCCATCTCCTAAACTCCCACTTTCTTGTCTCCTTTGAGTTCTTGCACTATAATTACCAAAATTTTCTCCAAAGCTTGCAATAAATGCACATTAGACCACTAGACATGACATCTCATATTTACCCTTTGCATTAAGAAAAATATATCAAACTTATAAAGAATTATGAGAAAATTTGATTTCAGTAAGTTGGAGAGTTGTATTAATGCCCATATAATTTACCCATTGATGAGCCTCATCAATCATACCTAGGAAAATATAGTGAATCAAGATCTGAAATTTGTATTCAAAGTTTACTAATATTTATGCTCTACATGGTTGCAATTTCATCTTCTCAAGTCTTGTAGAACAAAATAAATAAATAATTAAATAATTAAAATAAAAATAAAAAATAAAAAAAAAAAATATATAAAATATAATAAAAAATCAAAGATGAACTGTTTGAAGAAGTAAAACCCTATAGTTCAAAACTCTTATACCAAATGTTATGCAACCAACTCAGAAAATAGAAGAAAAGATAGAACAACAACTTAAGGATTAGCCTTTTCGAGGGGGAACCTCCTTTACATTACATAAATGAATAATTCTTGGATGATACAAATGATAAGACCTCCTTGCTATATATAAGAGTCTAAGGGGCCATAATATAATCGGAGTCTATATAACAATAATAATTTAACGACACAAAAATAAAAATAATGGGCTTCCATGGGGTACAACAATAACAACATGGGAGATACATGGGAAAAAAAATAACAATAGGGGGCTACACTAACAATAAAAATAAAGGGAATACATTGGTATTATAGGGACATGCCATATCTGGTACTCTATTTCTTCAGTCTTTATAGTACCTTTCAATGGTGATGTGATGGATGGAACATGATATCCATAAATATCCATAAATGTTGGAACTCATTATGAAGTATGGAAAGATGTGTTGTACCACCATTCTTTAATTGTGTATATTTATCATATGCAAAGAAACGTAGATATCCTTCTAAATGTTTATTCACAATATTATTTTTCACATAAAATTAAGCATGATAACATGAGTTGTTAGCAATGGAGTAACCAAACAAGAAAAAAATTTAGTCCAAAAATTTCTAATGAAATTTGGATCTCTATCACTTACAATAATATTTTGTATTCCATGTATCTTTTATATTATTCCCATGAATGCTTCTACCATTGTACTTGTTTTAGAAGGATGAGAAAGATTGAAAAATAGGCATACATTTTCATTCAATCTATCACTACTATAATTACCCTCTTTCCTTCTGATTCTGGAAAACCTATAATAAAATTCATTGTAACATCTTCCAAATATTTTCTTGGTATGAGTAACAGTTGAAGGAGATTTGATTCTCGATTCAATCTCCCTTATTTTGTTGGCATACCACACATTCAACCACAAAATTTTGTTCATACTCTTTAATACCATTCCAAGGATATCTTTCTTGACCATATGGTATGTTTTCAAGAACCTTGACTGTCCTTCTTCTATCTAAGTTAGAACTTATTAAATAAGTATAACTGATCTCGATACCAGAATAAATCATTCTTCCACATATTTCTTTTTACCATACCACTCCTTGTGTTTTTGAATGACATTTCCTACTTTCTCACACTGCTTCCATTCTATCCTTGCTTCTTCCACCCAATTATATTGGTACATAGTAAACCCTTTGTGTATTCCTCTTTCCTTGAGAGTTTATCTACCACAATATTTTTATTTCCATTTTTGTAAATAATTTTAAAGGCATAACCCAAAATATTTGTAACCATTTTGTTTCTCTTATGAATATAGTTCTTTTTCCAAGAATTACTAAAATTTATCATGCTTTTCTTTTACTTTGAAGTGTCCTCCTCTTAGGTATAGATGTCATCGCTTCACTTCTTATAAGATGGCTAAATGTTCTTCTTGATAGGATATTATAGGTAATTTATGTCCTTTAAGTTCGTTACTTTCAAAGTAAAGGGGCCTTCCTTACACAAAAAATACACCAATTCCATGGCATGAAGCATCAAACTCAACAATGATGGTTTTTGTTAAGTTAGGTGTTGTAAGGAAGAGAGTTTTGCATATAGGCTATTTAATTTTTTCAAAAGATTTGGTTGTTTCTTTAGTCTGAGAAAATGCGTCCTTCTTCAATAATTTTGTTAGATAAGTTTCTATTTAACCATAATTCTTCACAAACTTACACTAATATCCGATTAATCTCGAGAATCCTTTGAATTTCTTTAAGGTTTTTGGATTGGTCATTCCCTCATAGATTTTATTTTGTTAGGATCCATTTTGACACCCTCATGTGATATAATGTGACACATATTGTTATGAAGCCGGCTCATAAAAAGATAGAAAATAAATATAAATGCCTTAAAATTTAGCCTCGTTAAGGGGGAAACCTCCTTTAAATTACACAAATGAAAAATTCTTGGATGATACAAATGACAAGACCTCCTTTCTATATATAGGAGTCTAAGGGGTCATAATGTTTTCAGAGCCAACATAAGAATAATAATATTAGGGCACAACAATAACAATAGTGGGCTTCTATGGGGCACAATAATAACAATATGGGGACTATATCGGCACAACAATATAATAAGGGGGTTGTACTAATGATAATAAGGGGTTACACTAGTAGTATAATGACCTAACATGCCCCTCTCCTTCAAAAAGTGTTGTCCTCAACACTTGAGTTGTTATGGATGCTTTTGTATAAAATTCTTGTCCTCTCATGTCGAATCTTGAGCAGGTAAGTTATTCCACTTGATGAGATACTCTGAAATTGATCGATTACATAGCCTGTCAAGTTCTTGTTTTCATGACTTATTCAGTACCAATATGGTTTTTTCTTCCTCATCAAGTTCCGACAATATTGTACGAACTAGGATATTGTCAATTATAAACTTCTTTAAGCATGAAACATGGAAAATTGGGTGCACTCGGGAAGATGCAGGGAGTTCCAATTTGTATGCCATAGTACCAATATTTTGCAACGCCTTGTAAGGACCATAGTCCTATGGTGATAATTTATTATCCTTCTTAGCTTGCTTGAGGGACATTTTTTTGTATGGTTGTATTCGTAAAAATACCGAGTCGCATATATCAAAAATTCTTTTGATGTGATGTTCATCTGCCTATTGTTTCATTTGATTCTATGCCAAAGTGAGGTTATCCTTTAATAGTTAGATAACTTGTTGTTGTTGAGGGTCTACCTTAAAACCTTTATGAGATAAATATGACCCAATTATTCCACCTCTTGTACTCCAAAGAAACATTAGGAGGCTCTTGCATATAATTGTTTCTCATCCAATAGTCTGAGCACTCTATCAACATGTTGAACATGATTGTTTCAAGACTTGTTGTAAATTAATATGTCATCAAAAAATACTAACACAAAAATTCTAAGGAAGGGTTTGAAAATGGAATTCATCAAACCCTTGAATGTAGAAGGTGCATTGGTAAGGAAAAACGACATGAACAAATATTCATAATGATCCTCATATATTCTAAATGTTGTTTTTGAAATGTCTTCAGTATTCATTCTGATTTGATGATATCCTGCATGAAGGTCCAACTTGTTGAAGTAAATTGGTCCATGTAATTCATCCAATAATTCATCAATGACAGGAATGGGAAATTTATATTTAATAGTAAGCTTGTTGAGATCCCTATAATCTAGACATGTGTACCATGATCCATCCTTCTTTGGTACCAATACCACTAGAGTAGAGAAAGAACTTTCACTAGGTTGAATTATACAAACCTTTAGCATTTCTACAACGATACATTCAATTTCACTCTTTTGTACAAAGGGATATTTGTAAGGCTTGATTTTTAGAGGAACAATTCTTGGAAAATGAATAGCATGATCATGATCACAAATAGGTGGGAGGCCTTTGGGAGTCTCAAATACCTTGGAATGATTATCCAAGACTTTTTTGATATATGGAGAAATAGATGATTTCGATGTGGGAACCTCTAGCGAATATAATTGTGGAATTGCACCACGTTGTTCTTCCTTTAGAAGCTTTGTAATGTCGTTAGAGCTGATTATCTTTCTCGACTTCCCCAAATGTTGTAGGCATTGGACTCCTAGTACAACATCGATACCACCCATTGGAATGGAAAGCATTGGACTATTCAAAACATGTTCTCCCATGGAGAGCTTGATATTATGGCACTTTCTAGAGAAATTTATGGCTCTTCCATTTGAAACCATCACCTGACGCTCTGGTGCTAGATATGGAAAGTAATTAAATTCCTTCGTTATCTTACAATGAATAAAATTATGGGTATTGCCCAATTCAATCAACACTATTACCTTTTTATTCTTGATATGTCCTTCTATCTTGATAGTTTGAGGAGTGGTAATTCCTACCAATGCATTACAATATATGGACAGATTCATTTCTTGATGCTGGATGTGATATTTTACTTCTTGAACCTTTTTCTTCTTGATATGTCCTTCTATCTTGAGAGTTTGAGGAGTGGTAATTCTTGCCAATCCTTTACAAGATATGATCAAATTCATTTCTTCTTTTTCTCGGGTTGGTTCCTGGTGTATATCCTCTTCTTTGGATGTTTCTTGATTATTTTTTTCCTCCTCTTCACAATCTATGTAAAATAATTTATTCTTAGCACACTTATGAACTTTAGTGTATTTTCTATGACAATGTAACAAAGCCCTTTTTCTCCTTTTTCTTCCAATTATTGTGGTGTAAACATTGTAGGTTGTGGAATGCTAGGAGAAAAAACACTTCCATATTTAGAGTTGTGAGTGGTAGGATTCCTTGTTTGCATAATTCTGCTTTCAATTCTTCTTGCCAACCTAAATGCCTTCTCCAATGAATTAGGTTCTGAATGACAAACCTCATGTTGAATATCATCCTTTAAAGTCCGTATGAATATATCAATCCTTTGCTTCTTTTGAATGCCATTTACCTTTATATTCAATTTTTGGACGTCGTCAATGTGCCTTGCCATTGAACCCTTTTGTTTGAGATTTATCAATTAGCTAAAGAAGGTGTTGCTCTTTGTATCCTCTTAATGTGCTATCATTTCCTCCATGAAAATTGACCAAGTGACAAGTGGTTTATGAGAACAAAGCCCTTTATACCATAAAATTTGATTCGATTAGTAGATCAACTTAACGGAACCTTCCCATCAAACTTCCTCATATCACCCTTTTCTTGATTTTAGGAGATTGGTCTAGAAAAGTTTGTAACTTTGTAGTTCCAGATCTTCAAGGTTTGAAACTACTGCTTCTAGTAGCCCTCTGTGTCCTCTTTCCAATGCCACTAGTCTGATTGAAAGTGGATTCTCCAAGAAAGAGTTATGCCCAATCTCCAAATATGACCTTCTTATATACTGTTTCAGTAGAGAAAACTTGCATGAAGGTCCACGTGTTAGTATTTAAAATTTTAGACATAAAAATAATACACCCAAAAATAAAGTCCATCCTCTTTCTGTAGATTCTCACAAAATTTCAATCTGATGCTTAGAGAGAAAGTTATGATGATTTTCCCTAGGTCACCTGTTTGGGATGTAATTCAAGAGCTTGCAGAAACCCTAAATGTCTTTGACTATATGTCCAAAAATATAGCGAAAAAAGATCTAAAGTTTGGGCCTAAGCTTCACCATTATTTCGGCTCAAACGTGTTTTAATTTCTGACTCTAAACCTTCATAGACAATAAAATATAACAAAAATTCCACGACTATAGGTTTGAGATGGAATTATGGAGCTTGCAAAAGACCTAATTTCCTCAAATCATATTTTCAAAAATATAGCGAGACAAGATCCGTAATTCAGATCTGAGGTTCAGAATGATTTCATATCAAATGGGTTTTCTTTTAGCTTCTTAAACTTCATAGAAAAAAAGTTATATTGAAAATGCCACTATGACCTATTTGGAGCAGTGAAACCCTAGAATCAAAAGCTTTGATACCAAATGTTATGAAACTAGCTCACAAAAAGATAAAAAAGAAATATAAAGGCCTTATAATTCAACCTCTTCGATAGTGCAATCTCCTTTACATTACACAAAAGAACAATTCTTGGATGACACAAATGAAAAGACCTCATTTCTATATATAGGAATCTAAGGGGTCATAATGTAATCAGAGCTGACATAACAATAATAATATAAGGGTACAACAATAACAATAGTTGGATTCTATGGAGCACAATAATAACAATATGTGGACTACATGGGTACACTAATATAATAAGGGGGTTTCACTAATAACAATAAGGTGTTACACTAGTAGTATATGGACCTAACACAAATATTCCATTTCTTGAACCCCAAAGGCATACTTGGAAGGATTTACATATATTTGTTGCTTTTTCAATAGTGTTAATACCATGTCAGCATGTTGTACAAGATCTTCCCAAGCATTTTTGTAGATTAGTATGTGATTAAAAAATAAACACAAAATTTATAATGATGGGCTTGAAAATAGAATTCATGAAGATTTCAAATGTTGAAGGTGAATATAGAAGTCCAAATGCCATAGCCAAAATCTCATAGTGACCTTCATGTGTTTAAAAGGTTTTTTTGTCAATGTCTTCTTACATCATTTCGATTTGATGATATCCAAGATTGAGATCCAAATTGGTAAAGAAAACTAATCCATTTAATTCATCAACGATTTCCCATGGGGCATATAGTATATGGTTAAAGGGTGTTTTGATTAGGGACTCTATGGTGAAAAGGTCGTTGGTTCGAAATCCCATTGGAAAAAATACAACCATGTTAAGGGTTGGTGTGGCCCAGACCATGTAAGATCCTTGGGCGATTTTGATGGCTTCGATTCCCTTTGTTCATGGCTACTAAAGGTATAGGCTAGGCATCCTATTCATGTCATGACTCACATTACGTAACAAATAAAGAGAATTATCAATGACTCAAATAGGAAATAAATCTTTGATTGTCATTTTGTTGAGTTGTCTCTAATCTAGACACATATACCATGAACCATGATTTTTGATAAAAACTGCCATTGGTGAAGATAAATCAGCTTGAATAGGTTGAATGATGGCATTTGTTAACTTTTCTTCCAAAGACAACTCAATCTCACTCTTCTATGCATATGTATACTGTAAGGCCTAATGTTAGGTGGTGCATTTCTAGGTTTCAAATAAATAGCATCGTCATGATCTTGAGTACATGGAAGACTCTTAGGAAGATCTCCAAATACCTATGAACCATTGATGATAAATTTTTAGAGATCCATCATATTAGAGGATATATATTTTTAAAAATCTATCGAAAAAAATTGTGCAATTACACTTTGGTGTCCCCATTTTAGTAATTTTTTCATGCTATCAGAGCTTATCACTTTACTAGGTTTCCCTTGGATCACTCCAAGGTCAATTTATTTTCCTTCTATGTAAAAATTGATGAAAATATACTGAAATTAAGGGCCACTATTCCTAATGGTTATAACCATTAGACCCTTAATACAACATCAACACCACCATTTGTATTTCAATCATAGGATTATCCAATAGATACTCCCCCATATTAAAATAAATACTATGAAAAATTCCTAAATAATTTATAGTACATCCATCTACAATCATTACTCAAAATTTTGGTGTTCGATATATAAAGCAAGTAATAAGTTTTTTAAATTTGTAATTGATAAAGTTATGCGTACAAATTGAATTAATAAATACTATTACCCTTTTATTTTTGTTATATCCTTATATCCTGAGGGTTTATGGTCCACATTTATGAAGGAATGAAATGAAATACAAATCCAAACTGAAACACATAGACGCAGTGAAACATAACTTCGATTCATAAATAATAATTGTTGAAAATTGTGTACATACATAAGAGAAGCAGCTAGCTCGGGCGATGGTAAATTATCTTTGAGAAGAAACGTGATGACTAAATGGATTCTAAACTATGTTACAATGATTATTGCATTGATTTTCATCATCAAGAAATAATTGAAAACCATAAACATCCAAAACCATAATAGTAAAAGTTGAAGCACTAAAAGTTTGTGGGTCCTGTTGGGTTATTTGGAACATCAACTTCCTAGGGTTCTAACTATGGCATGTGATCTTTGTTTGGTGCTTGATACAGCTCATTTTAAAATATATATATTCAAGGACCAAAACTTTCAACTATAAACCCCTATCACAAAATATGGGTTTTCCTATTTTTGGAAAATAAATAAATAAATCTTTTGGCATATTTTTATTTTCAACTTCCCCTGCTAGATTTGAACTAATTTTATAGAGATTTAGCTCTAAAGAGATGCACCTTGTCTTCAAATATTTCCTTTAAATTTCCCATAAATAGGTTTAGCAAATTATCGCTTGAAAATTTTCTATCCTAAGACTTAACTTTTGGAATTATTGAATGTTCTTTGTAACTTGACATTTTTTTCAAAGTTTTACCAATTTATTAAAGATTGCATTTCTCATAATATCCCCATAATGTGATATAAATTCATTTGTAAAAATGGACCAAGATATAATATATTCCTTTTTCTTTCACAAATCCATTAATACCATACATGTTGATATTTTTCTAAAAGAATGGCTACACTATTTACCTTTGGCAATGTTGCCACCTGGTGTAAATAGAAGTATTCCTCCATATGGAATATCCATGTTATATAATAGTTACTATCAAAATTCCTCATATGTACCTTAAGAATCTAGTAGTTCCTTGGTATTGATGTAAATCCTTGATAATGAGGATCTTCGAATGAAAGGACATGATTATGGTTCTACGATTCAATATTTATGCTCTCCAATTGTAATAGAATACTCCCAATATGTGATTGAGTATCAACAGTTTACTACTCGTCATCTTCATGATTTACTTGGATCTCCATTTCCCTCTTAAAGAGATCTTGTAATATTGTAATTTTTTTCTTCCTTATTTTAATTCATTGATTTTTCTATTCCTTCCTTGAAAATTTTGTATTTATTCACCTATTTCCCCCATCTTTGGTTTGGTATTCTTTTATAATCCTTGAATTTGTGAAAATTGATCTTCCAACATGGTTACTCAATAATATATATCTTCTATTTATTCATGTGTTGTGTATGATCCATCGGGAGGTTTAATTGGTGTAATAGCTTTCTTTGGATGAAAAATGACATTAATACTCTTTATTGCAACTTTTAGTCACCAAATAAAAATGGTTCTTCTAATCAAAATTTATGATACCTATAAGTTATGTACCTTTAAAAGCTTAATCTGGATAATATTTAAGTGGTTGATTCTTTTCTTGATATATATCTAAGATTTGAATGCTTATGAAACTAAAATTTTGGTCTATAATACAGAAATATATTTTCTCTACAGTTCCATAGGTCCAAGCATAATTTTATGTGCCAACTGAAAGTTATGGTAACTTTCTCAAAACTTTTGGATTTTTGGCCTCTTCTAAAGAGAAAACTTATATAATTTATCATGTGTACAATTCTTTAAAAATAATTTTGAAAACTTTACCTAACATACCTTGATACGTCTTCTCAATTTTCATCAAGTTTCACTATTTAAAACATCCTAGAAAATAATTATAGTGAAAATACTAAGATGGTTCATTTGAAACAAATTCCAAAACTAATCACAACATCTAACTTCCATAGATTATATCCCATCTAGAATAGAGAACTAAAATATTAATTTTAACTATATTTTCATCAATATTTCTTCTCAACATCTTGAAATTTTCACCATCTAAAATGTCTGAGAAAATAAGTTATAGTGAAAATCGCATGATAACCTATTTGAAGCAAAAAAACCCTAGGTTATTGTGCTCTAATACCAAATTTTATGAACTTTGCATCTTAAAATTAATAAGAATACAATACTTATATTACACTTTTGTAGGTTTTAACCATGTACAATAATTACCTGCAAACAAATTATTAAAACAAAAATATACAATGGTGAGAACATAAAACAAATAAACATAGATTTTTCCCTAGATCACAGAACTGGGACTACACGATTGATTTTTTCATTATGTTCCTTTCAATGTTACAATACATATATATACATTTCCAAGCATTCATAAACCCGAATCCATTAACCCTCGATTAGAACATAACCATAGTTCCCTTGGTCGGATCTACAAAATAATTTGGGAAGAAAATGAGCATGCCCAAAACCATGTGAAAAAACAATGAACCAAACCATGGGTAGGTTCACCCACCATGTTTGGGTCTAAAAACAATTCCTGGGACACTTCCATAGACCACGTGTAGGGGGGATACTTCCCCCTTATAAAGCCCCTGATAGGGGGGAATACTACCCCCTCTGGGACCTCCCTGCTACAGCCAATGCAATGAAAATGAGGGGATATCGCCCCTCTTGTGGACCCTCCACATGTGAGATTAGTTGTGGAAAGAATATAGCACACACCCAACACTCTCCCACTTGTTGTTTTCTTTTCCTCATAGGGGGTCATAGGAGCGATTAGTTATTGGTCCAACCTTGGGATGCCCATTGTTTCCCAAGAAAAATTCTCATTACTTATAGGTTTTGTCATTGCATATGCAAAATTATTCAAAGTGTCCACCTTTACCAGCAACACCTTTTTCTCTTCAACCATATCCCTCACAAAGTGATACTAAACATCAATGTGCTTTGGATTTAAATGATAAGTAGGTTTCTTTGATAAGAAAAATGTACTTTGGTTGTCATAGTTTATCCTTATAGCTCATTGTATTAACGCCATACTTAAACATAATCGCTAAAACCAAATTTCTTCCTTGATTGCATTAGTGGTTGCCATGTATTTTGATCTATAGTTGAAACTGGCACTATATAATGTATCTTTCTCATCCAATTGATTGCTCCTTCAAATAGTTTAAACACATACCCACTTGTAGATATTCTTTGATCTAGATCTCTAACCCAGTCTGCATTGACAAAGCCATGGGCATCCAAAATTATGTCCAATCCTGGTCTAACTTGGTACAAGGAACCATAATCACTAGTGCCACACAAATATCTGAAAACCCACTTCACTATTATCCAATGCTTGTTCTCTAGTTTTTACATAAACCTTCCCAATACTTCCATTTCATGTGTAATGTCTATTCAAGCACACACCATTGCATACATCAGGTTATCAAATTCACTTGCATATGGAACATGGGACATGTCCTACTCCTCTTCTTGTGTCTTGGAACACCTTTCAGCAACGAAATTTACACCTAGAAGAATATGAACCTTCATTGGTTTGCTATCCTACGTATTAAACCTCTACAATATTGTCTCAACATACATCCTTTGCTTCAACCAAAACTTCCTCTTTGCCCAATCTTATTTAATTTCCATGCCCAAATATATTTTGCAGCACCAAGATCCTTCATGTCGAATTTCAAGGAATATCATATCTTCAAACACTAGATAATTTCTTTGTCATTTCCAGTTAGCAACAAAGCATCCACATACAATACCCAATAATAACACGATCACGAATAAATTTAAAATACCCATAATGATTTTCCTTATTCTAGTGAAGCCAAGTCCCCGTATATATGTATCAAATTTTTGATACCACATCCTCAGTGACTGTTTTAACCCATAAAAATATTTTTTTAGTTTGCATACCAGTTGTTTCTTACCCTTCACCGGAAAGCCTTCAGGTTGTTTCATGTAGACCTCTTCTTCTAGATCCCCGTGAAGATATGTTGTCTTCACATCCATCTATTCTACCAGAAAATCAAAAGTAGCAACAACAGATAAAAGTAATCTAATAGAACCTAACTTGGAAACATCATAAAAATATCACCAAATCAATTCTCGGTACATGGGAATAACCCGTTTCTACCAAATGGGCTTTGTATTTCTCTACCTTGCTTTCTGCATTCATATTCTTATTAAACACCCATTTTCTTCCAATGGGTTTCCTTCCAGCATGCAACTCCACTAGATCCCAAGCCTCATTTTTGTCCAAAGATGCCATTTCATCAACCATGGGCTCTTTCCAAAGTTTTCCATCCTCTCAATCCACTGCCTCCCGAATAGTTTAGGGATCATCATCAGTAATAGAAAAATAGAAAATTGAAGAAAAAGAAGATGGATTGTACCTTTCTATCAGCCTTCATTCTCGCATTGTTCTTATCCAAGCTAGATTTTTTGGCTCTTTCGCTTCTGATTCTTGTTCTGTTGTAGAGTATGATTCTTCCACCTTTAGCTAAAACTCTATTTTCTCAGGTTCCTTTAGGTGGACTTCATTTTTAATAACATATTTCACCTCTCTAAACACCAGCTATACTCAACCTTCCTTGTTTCTAGATTCAAAAACTTATAACCTTTTAAACCATCTTTATACCTAAAACAAATGCAGTTTTCATATTTACTATCCAACTTGGTCCTTTTCTCCCTTGGAACATGTAGATATGCATTAGAGAAAAATAACCTCATATGTGAAAGGGAGGGTTTCTTACTAGTCCATACCTCATGTGGAGTCTTATCCTCCAACGCTGATGAAGGTGAATTGTTAACCAGGTAACATGCAGTCTCTACTACCTCTGACCAGAAGTATTGTCCTAACCTGACACCACTCATCATGATTCTTTTCTGTTCCATCAATATCCTATTCATCCTTTCTGCAATTCCATTTTTTTTTACGTTTGCATGGATTAGTCTTTTGCCATTCTATACCACACTTATTATAAAACACTTCAAATTCCTTCTTGCAAAACTCTCCACCATTATCTATCCTCAACACCTTCATCTTCTTCTCTGTCTAATTTTCCACCAAAGCTTTAAATTCTTAAAGCCTATCAAAGACATCAAATTTATTCCTATGGAAATATATCCATGTATTCCTTGAGAATTCATCTATAAAGGAGACATAGTACATAGACTTACCCAGTGATGGAACTGACATAGGTCCAAACACATCACATCACTATGCACAAGCTCTAATATCTCTTTTGCACTCTTAATACCAGTGGGGAAACTCACCCAATTTTTTTTCCATATACACAATTTTCATAGAGATAAAAATACACCCAGAAATTATATATACCTTCTACCATACCATTACCATGCAGTATTCGAAGGCCCTTCTCTCCAATATATCCAATCCTTTGATGCCTTGACATGGTCTTTTCTTCAGAGATCACTAGGTTTTATGATCCACTTTCAAGAACCACATAACTGTTGCACTCATCAATAATAGTGCTACTAAGAAGCTTGTACATATTTTGAATAAAAAATCCTCGCATCAATACCAATACTCACCTAATCATCTTGCAGGTATCTTTCTCTAACACTATTTTTACAACTTCATCATCCATCTTACTTACAAAATTCGAATTTTTAGCCAATTCAGAATATGTAGAACACCAAGAAGTGTTCTAACCCTTCCACCTCTCAACTTCAACATTACTTTTCCATGTCTAATTATTCTAGCATCCCTATCATCCCCTAAGAAGATATCATGGCCATTATATTTTTCATACTCGCAGAACGACTCCCTGTGGGGAGTGAAGTGAAAGGATACACCTGATTCAATCAACCATGCCTCATGATCTACATGTGTACTTGAAGAAGGAGACAAGTACACATCCCCACCTTCA
Organism: Pinus tabuliformis; assembly: GCA_031772625.1. Lineage (NCBI taxonomy): Eukaryota > Viridiplantae > Streptophyta > Pinopsida > Pinales > Pinaceae > Pinus > Pinus tabuliformis. The sequence continues at coordinate 446,798,997 of CM062820.1, read as the reverse complement.
TCTGAAGTGGCTTTCACCTCTACAAAAGGAGCATCATCATATCTCTTTCATTTTTCAGCAACTTTAGATCTATAGTATTTTTTGTAGTGCCCTTCCTTTCCACATTTCTAACATACATTTACATGTTTTCTTAGATATTTAGATCTCCCTCTAGATTTAGATCTAGCAATGAAGGACTTTTTTTTCTACTCAAGCACTGTCTTCATACAGACAAGGCATCTCCATTCTGGCTCTCCATATTTTTCTATCTCATCTACTCTGATAGCAAGGATGAGACTATTTCATACAAATTCTAGGTAGTTGTATTTCTACCTATTGCAACAACTAGACTATCCCACAAATCTAGTAGAGAACAAAACAAAATTATGTACTTATCTTTATCTAAAATTTTTATATCAACAAACAACAACTTTCTTACCACATTATTAAATGCATTTAGATGCTCTGTCATCAAGTCTCCATTCTTCATCCTTAGGTTATACATATTCTTTTGTAGGAACAATTTGTTCACTAGAGCCTTATATTTGTATAAAGTCCCTAACTTAACTGACAAACGTTTCACTTTAGCTTCACTTGATACATTCAACAATAATAAATTTGATATACACAACAATATTTGCTCTTTTCCTCCTAATCCAACATCAACCAATTTGAAATAGTCAAGATTAAACAATTTGACTATCATGGGTTGTGTCATGTTTGACAAGAGGCATACAACCATTATTCTAAATAGTAAAGTAAAGAGTAGTGTCACTTGGATTTGCACACCTTCATGATCTATTTTTGTTTTGCATTCATATTTTTTCATGTTTTTGATCTTTTCTTATACTTTTTGTCCTTTGATATTTCTTTTAGGACATACCCTCTTTACATTTTTTATTTTTTATATGGAAAACATTTACAGAAAGCAATGTGTGTACAACATTACAAGACTTAATCTCATCCAACTCACTTTACCTAACATTTTAAAAGGTAGTGTTTTTCATAAGTTTTATCTTGCATGAGTGCCTAAGATGGTTATAGATTGTTAGGACTAATATAGTTATTTTGTATTTAAGTACCTAAAATGGCTATAAGTTATTGAGACTCATTTATTGGGCACATAATAGTTGTGGTTCAAGGGGGTTCTGGTGCAGATGAAAATTACCTACCTTACCTACCCTATATTTCCTACCCTTTAGGTGGTCCGATTATTTTTAACATTTAGTATTTATAATATGTCTATTTTTAGCAAGGGATGCTATGTAGGATGATATATGGGAGCGACTAGGCAATAACATGGATATATTTTATCCATTAATGCATACTTAATTATCTCTAGTATATTTATCCACAAGTGAACATTTCCTTCCTATTGATGGTGAAATACCTTAACCAAAACATTATCCTCAAAACACGTTATCCTACGAAACCTTATCCTTTGACATTTAGTCCTATCCTTGAGGTCTTTGTTAATTTCTTGTGCTAAGAGTTGCATGTGTATGTTATTATTGCAATTCTTACTTATTTATCACTCACCCTATCCTTATTGAACTCTGTTATTGATCCTAACTATTGAACCTCACTCAATTTTAGGCCATACAACTCCATTTTTGGGCTAGTTGATTAGAACTAAGGGAGATTTTATTTTCTACTAGTTGTACATGCAGAAGGAGAGTTTATTTTCTACTAATTTTATTCATTTGTAATCATTTCAAGAAATTATTTAGTATCTTGATCACGAAATTGTTTTCTGATCTTTTAGTCTATTTGAGTTCTATTTCATTCTCTCTTCTCTGGTTGACTTGTAATTGCTAGTGTAGTTATCTCTTACACAACTAGACCTTCTTGTTGTGCTTAAAATCCAACATCACCTGCTCCAAACTAGTAATTTTATTTCCTTCCAAACTCATGAAGCACCTAAAACATAAATAATTTAAGGTAGAAGGGTAAATTTTGAGTCTTTTAGCATCTAAAGAATGGACATATGTCCCATATATAACATCAAACTTGAAGAGAAAGATGTGATGGTATTATATAGTAAGGACATGGAAATGAAGAATAATAGGATTGATATTATTCATCGTTCATTCTTGATTGATTTTTGAAATGGAGAACTCAAATATTTAAGATTATTATTCTTCTTGTTTTTACATGTTTGTTTGATATTTATATCCTTCACTACTTTTAACTTTTTTTATTAGCACTTGAAGAGTCACAAGATTAAATAAAGGATTAATAAAATTTCCAGCTCCACTTGCAAGTCGACTGGAAATGTATTCAAGAATATTTTGGATGTATTCCTGATAGTCCTATTTATATTGTACTTGATCACTTGTATGTACTTGTGCTATCCCAAAAAATGATGCTTTTGGTAAAAATATACCATATGTGTCTGTAGGTTTATTCATGCAAACTAGTTATGAAATAATATTTTGTTTTTTAATAGATTTTAAAATGTATAATAATGCAAAAATGAATATTGAATATCTTAGCTCACTTTAAATGTCAACATATGTTTTGTGGAAGCTTATGAGGTGTGATACACTACCTATGCAACTACAAAGATCTTAATTTGCAAATAAATAGAATTCTAAATAATTGTATAGCTGGAATGTTCGAGTTTAACAAGTCATTTCCTTATGCTTCATACCATAAATCTTGTGATATTCATTGTAACTCCCTTCACAATTTACAAGGATGGATAAATATATCAATTCATTTGTGAAGGAATAAAGAAATAAGGAGGGAAAATTTTAAGGTTGAAACTTTATCTTAAATTTTAGAAATCTTAAGGTAAAGTAATTTTAGAAATTCTATGGTAAAATAATTTTATACTCTAAAATTTGGGCGAATAATTTCTAAAAAAATTGGAAATTGGCGAATGTTTTTTTTCGAGAAAAGCATGCAAAATTAGTCAACCTACAAATATTAGCCCCTAAAATTTCCCATAGAAATAGGTTAATGCGTTGTTGGGAGTAAGATACTAAAGGATACTATTAGATATCCAATACTTATAGCTTTTAGAAATATTATATTTCTTATCAAACATGCTTCAAGTACTAAGGATTATAAACTAAATTGTAGAAATTAAATGGAGGAACTATAAATCACACAAGTGTTATTCGAAGACATGAAACAAATTATATAAACTCTTGAAATAACATGAATTAACTAGTTATCTTAGAGTACTATAGGAATTAATATCCTTACCATAAAAGTATATAATCAACAATGAAATAGAATTGAAATATAAGAAAGAGATGCATATACATGTTCTCAGATCTCTTGCTGAGTGAAACCTAATCAAGGATGAAAAAAAGTTATCTCATTCTCTTATTGAAAAGATATCATATTGATAGCGCAATAGGATTTCTTCTACTTCAGCATAAGGTGTTGGTAGTATTAGATAAATAATAACATCGAAAAAAATATAAGTTCTCTAGTATATCAACCTATCCTCATACGTATGATTGGAGGGAACATCTAATTGAAATCCTAATCACTTCTTTGATTGATAGGTGTTATCCTTAAATCCTATGTTTTTTTTGGAATCTCAACCTCCCTATGCAATTCAAATCCTAGAATTTAATAATATAAGAAAATCATATGCACACAAAAAGAGATATAAAAGTAACCTTAATAAATGAAGAAAACATAACTTTTCTATACGAGAGTCAAGTTTTTGAGAAAAATGTATCAAAAGTTTCAATACGGTAGGAAAAATAATTGATTAAATGAAGGGCTAACAACTATGAATACCCTTTATTCTATTCCCACTTCCTCATTCCTTGCTTTCATTACCCACCAATTGAAGCTAAGAGTCAAAATTCTATTGGCCATGCTTTTTATGTCATGTTGGCATGAAGGTGTTAAATAAAAAACCACAGAATTAATACTGAATAATAATACAATTTGTTCACATGAGGATGATGTTAAAGTTATTGTTAGTGTGGATTGCATATTCTTGACATGTTTCCATTGCAGTGCTTGAGTGCACAAAGTTCCTTGCGAATTTGTTAATTTTTTGTGATAAGTTTCATGTAATTAATTGTGAGAATTTTCCATGACATGAGTGAGTTATAAGTGAGATGATACCACATCATTGATCGAGAGTGGTTGGAAAAATTATACATCATGGCAGGATATTAGTCCCTTTTTAAAATAAGGATTTGTGATTGTGACAAATACATCACATTAACAGATCGAATTTGTAAAATGCAATTACAACCTTGCTTTATGATTACATTTTCTCCCCCATCCCATAGTGATTTTGAATAGATGTTCACTCCTTTTGGTTCTACACCTTTTCAATATAGAAGCACAAAATTTATTTTTGATTTTATAATAATTAAATAGCTTTCTAGCAATAATAAACCAACCAATAACAGTGAAAACCATTATTCATTGTTGAAAGTAGTTAATAAGTAGTATTATAATTTATCAATACCCCTATGAATATAATATTTTATATTATATACAATATCAAATCAAATAACAACACTACAAAAATTAATGGCATACTCTTCCTCCTCATATTAATTCTCTTCATGATCAACTTCTATATCATTAAAATCTTTAAATATTTCTTGTGTACTCACTCCTATAGGCTTTAAAAATATCTAATGTATTCTTCATATCTTTTATAACATTAAAATATTTGAATCTTCCTTGTGTACTCACTCCTCTAGGCTTTAAAAATATTTAATGTATTGTTCATGGATTTGAAGAAAAACTTTCTAGATGGCTTCCATCAATATTCATACTATGCACATGGTGGATTTATTTTCAATGACATGAATAATATTCCCTTGATTATTATTCACTTGAATTTCTTCATAGATTGAGGTGTTTCTTCCATGGATACACCTTCATATTAATATTTAGGATCACTAGCTCAAAAAATTATTACATCCTTTAGTATATTCATTACACCCTTAGGTTTGGAGGACTCGTTCACAACCTTGATATTTTCATTAAATGAAAATTCAAAATGATTAGTATTTAAATTCCATGAATCATTTACCTCTTCTTGATTCATATCTATATGAAAGAAAATTGCATGGATTTTTTTTATATCACTTAAGAAAATCATCCCATTTAAATGATTTCTCATACAATATCCATTTGTCAAGATACCCATTGAATGATCCATTATAATTATTCATATACCTCATAGCCTTATTTTAGATGAGTAGTAGATTATGACACCAAGATTATTATTTAGCATCACATCTGTTAGATTTGAAAATAGAATCCCCTTGCATTAAATTATCAATCCCGTAACTACTTGTTTAGCTTATGCTCATTTGTTTGAGAAGTCTATGACAAAAAATAGAAATAAAAGTAAAAATTCATTTGTAGTGATGCATAATCATGCATACTCTATCATCCACTTTATCAACCTTTCATAAAACAATTTCAAGAATATATATATATATATATATATATATATATATATATATATATATATATATATATATATATATATATATATATATATGAAACAAATATTCAATTAAATAAAAGAAACATTTGTTCAACTAGAAAGGCCAATATATCCGTTAACAGAAGCCATATATACATTGTTACAAAATTTAAGAGGATATCCATATAATGCATTTGTTATTGAAAAACAAATAATAAAAAATAGTTAACAATAATGAACAAAACATAGCTAACAGATCAACGTAATTAATTTTTAAGTTGTTTTGACTCATAGCTAACAGATCAGCGTAATTAATTTTTTATGTTGTTTTGACTCATATGTTTTGACACAATTCCATTTCTAATTTCTTAAAAATTTGGCGTTAGTTGGTCAATCATTAGATTCTGCCTATGAGAATTACATTTCTAACTTCTTAAAAATTTGGCCTCCTTTCGTCTTTTGCCCCGGTCATATGAACCTTATTTTGATTTTAGAAAAGTAACGTTAAATCAAAGATCATAAAAAGCAGTGATTAAAACAAACTGAAAACCCCAAAGCCTGAATGGAAATTAAAGTGATTAAAAAAAACTTAAAAACCCAAAGCCTGAATGGAAATTAAAGGAAAGAAAAACATGAACATTTTATGCCTGCTTTTTAAAACCCAAAGCCTGAATCGAAATTAAAGGAAAGAAAAACATTAACGTTTTATGCCTGCTTTTTTAAAGGACGGTGGGGTACACCAATTTTAAATTCTCTCCCATCTGTGGAAGAGGCACGGATTTGTCTCTGAACCCGTTATTCAGAAAAGGAGGCCAATATATCCGTTGAGAGAAACCCTACATATATCTATCGAAGATTGCACAAAATTTCTCATTTACTTCCTCCTTTGTCATGTACCTGTCGTCTGCTCCAATGGCCTGCTTTGTTATGTTTATGTCTGTTTGGTTTGGTCTGGTATATGTGCTTGGGCATATCAGTCTGTGTGCTTGCGCGTGTGCCTGTGCCATGTCTGTCATATGAGGGAGTCTGTGCAAACTCAGTCATGTTGTATAAGGAGGCAATTGGATCATCCACTACTGTGCAAACAACTTCCTAGCTTCAAAGGAAAGGCAAGGTGGCTATGTTCTCTGCGTTTTTTAATTTCAGGTACATATTATATTGATTCGTTTGTGCTCTGTTTCTCTCTAATTTGATAGATGCGATAGTTTTTTTAATTAATTTCAACCATTGCTCTAATTAATAGTTTCCTTGAAAATTATTGAAAGGATTTATGTTGTACTGTTTTGATGGATAGGAACCTCCCATTGGAGGGTCGGTTATGCTCCTCCTCAGTTCCATTTTCTTTTTGTTAATTTCTTGTGCCCTATAATGACAGAAATCGATGTTTCCTCGGGTCAAATCAAACTACACAAAGAACAGGGTATATATCGAGGTTTCCTCCTGTCAAAGAACAAGGTATATTCTTTTAATTGTTGAGTGTATTTTCTGTTGGCTATTTTAGCCACGACATCATTCCATCCACCTGTGTACCCTGATGTAGTTTTGCCATTAATTCTGAAATGGAAATTCTTTTATTTCCTTGAAAATTAGTGAAGGGATTATTTTTTGTTGTATTGTTATGATGGATAGGAACCTCCAATTAAAGAGCCGGCTATGGTTTACTCACTGCTTCTCCTCATATTTGAAGTGCAAGAAGGGGTGATGGAGAGAGGGAGAGAAAGCATAGGAATGGGAGACAGAGAGAGGGAGAGAGTGTGTAAGATAGAGAGATAATGTGTGATAAACAAATAGGAATTGATAGAGAGATGGATAGAGAGTGTGAGAGATTGAAGGGGAAAAGTAGAGTGAGAGACTGAAAGAGAGGATAGGGGAGCATAAGGGGGGGATAGAGAGAATGGCTAGAGGAAGAGGGAGAAGGTATCGAGAGAGAGAGATAGAAAGAGAGAGAGATGGAGAGGAAAAGTAGAGAGAGAGAGAGAGAGAGAGAGAGAGAGAGAGAGAGAGAGAGAGAGAGAAGTGGGAGGGAGATGGAGAAGAAAAATAAGGAGGGAGAGGGAAGGGAAGAGAGAGGGAGTGAGTGTGAAAATGGACCACCCCCTCCCGCATCCTCCACCTCCTCCTCCTCCTCCTCCTCTAGCTCCAACACCACCTCCTATGCATCCACCTCCCCCACCTCCATCTCCGACACCTCCACCTCCTCCTCTTCCTCCTCCACCTCCACATCCACCTCCTCCACCACCTTCACACCTCCACCTCCTCCTCCTCCTCCTCCTCCCCCTCCCCATCCACCTCTATCTCCACCACCTCCTCTTCCACCACCATGACCTCCTCCTCCTCCTCCACCTCCACCCCCACCTCTTCCTCCCCCTCCTCTTATTCCTCCACCCACTTCTCCTCCTCATCATCCTCCTACACTCTGTCCTCCTCCTCCTCCAACTATGCCTACACCACCAACTCCTCTGCCTCCACCTCCCCCACCTTCACCTTCACCTCCGCCTATACCATGTTCACCTCCACCTCCACCTACTCCATGTTATCTAACTCCACTTCCCCCACCATCACCTTTGCCATATCAACCTCAACCTCTACCTCCACATCGTCCTCATTGACCTCCACCTCATGCAGACCTTCACCACCTCCTTGCCCTCCCCTTACTCCTCCACTTCCAGCTCCAACTCCACCTCCTCCACAATCGCCTACACCCACTTCCCATCTTCCTTCAACACCACCTCCTCCTCCTTTACCTCCTCCTTAGCCTCCACCTCCCCCACCTTCACCTCTTCCAACTCCACCTCGTCCTCCTCCTCCTCCTCCACCCCCACTTCCTCCCCCTCCCCCTCCTCCACCTCCTCTTCCTCCCCCATATTTTCCACCACCTCCTCCTCCTCCTCCTCCTCCTCCTCCATCTTCATCTCTGCCTCCTGCCCCTACCCCTCCCCCCCTTCCTCCTCTTCCACCTCCAACTCCACCATCAGGATCACCTCCTCTGCATATGACTCCACCACCATGACCACCTCCTCCGCCTACGCCTCCACCTCCACCTACTCCTCCGTCACCACCTCAACTTCTACCTCCTCCAACTCCACCTCTACCCCCACCTCCTCCACCTCCTTCACCACCTACACCTCTCCTCCTCTTCCTCCTCCTCATCCCCCTCCACCTCCACCTCCACCTCCACCTCTGCCCCCTCCTCCTCCACCTCCTCTGCTTCCCCCCCTCCTCCTCCTCCTCCCCCTCCTCCTCCAGCACCACCTCCTCCCCCTCCTTATCCACCACCACCTCCTCGTCCTCCACCTTTGCCTCCACTTCCATCATGTCCTCAGCCTCCACGTTCCCCACCTTCGCCTCCACCACCTCCACCTCCACTTCCTGCCCCTCATCCTCCTCCACCTCCTCTTCCTCCCCCATCTCTGCCACCTCCTCCTCCTCCTCCTCCTCCATCTCCACTAGCTCCTCCTCACCCTCTTTCTCCTCTTCCACCTCCACTACCACCTCACCTTCCACCTCCTCCTCCACCTCCACAACTACTCCCTCCTCTGCCTCCTCCTCCACCTCCACCTCCTCCACTATCGCCTACATGCTCTCCTCCTCCTCCTCCATAACCACCTCCTCCTCTTCCACCTCCTCCTCCACCTCCACCTCCATCTCTGCCCCCTCCTCCTCTACCTCCTCCCCCTCCACCTTTGTTTCCTCCCCCACCTCCTCCTCTACCTCCTCCCCCTCCACCTTTGTTTCCTCCCCCACCTCCTCCTCTGCCTCCTTTTCCTCCAGCATCTCTGCCACCTCCTCCTCCTCCCCCTCTTCCTCCACCATCTCTGCCACCTCCTCCTCCTCCCCCTCTCCCTCCACCATCTCTGCCACCTCCTCCTCCTCCCCCTCTTCCTCCACCAATTATTCCTTCTCTTCCACCTCCACCTCCATGCCCTCCCTGTCCACCTCCACCTCCACCTCCACCTCCACCTCCACGTCCTCCCCCTCCACCTGCACCTCCACCTCCACCTCCTCTATGCTCGCCTGCACCCCCTCCCTCTCCTCCTTCACCACCAACTCCTCCTCCACCGCCACCTCCTCTTCCACCACCTCCTCCACCTCTACCTCCACCCACTCCACCTCCACCTCCTCCCCCTTGCCCTTCTCCTCCTCCTCCTTCACCTACACCTCCACCTCGTTCGCCATTGCCTGCACCCCCTCCTCCACCCTCCTCCTCCATGTCTGCCTCCTCATCCACCACCTCCTTAGCCTCCACCTCCCCCACCTTCTCCTTTGCCACCTCCTCCTTCTCCACCTCCTCTTCCTCCGCTTCCTCCTTCACCTCCTCTTCCTCCCCCATCTCTACCACCTCGTCATCCTCCCCATCCTCCTCCTCCTCCATCTCCACCTCCACCTCCTCCTCCTCCCCCTCTTCCTCCACTCCTTCTTCCTCCTCATCCACCTCCACCTCCACCTCCTCCTCCACCACCATGACCACTTCCCCCACCACCACCACCTCCTCCTCCACTGCCATCTCCACCTTCTCTTTCACCTCCACCTCTGCCCACTCCTCCTCCACCTCCTTCATCAACTCAACCTCCACCCCCTTCTCCTCCTCCTCCTATACCTCCACCTCCAACTCCCACTCTTCCTCCCCATCCCCTCCTAAATAAACATAAAAAAATAAATTGTTTCATTCTCTTTACTTATAATATCAATTGATTTTCACATTTTTCTACAATAATAAATTAGATATCAATATATACATAATGATCTAAGAAATAATATATATATATATATATATATATATATATATATATATATATATATATATATATATATCTAATTAATTTTGAAAAAACAATTAATTAATACAATTTTATACTCAATATTTATTTTTAATCAACATAACTATTTTTAAAATCAACTTATAAAATTATATAAATTCTTTAAAAAAATAAAATAAACAAAATCACAATTACCTCTGCAAACCCCAAATATAGGTAACCTACAAACACAACAAAACTTCAGAATACGTCCATTAGTCATAAGCATAAGCGTAAGTACAATGGAATATGACCACACATATTCTATAATAATAATAATAATAATATGATAATCACGATGGAATACGACCACACATATTCTATGGCTTGATGTGATCTCAAATGGAATGACAAACATATTCCTCGTCATTGGACCACATAAGGTTAGGGTGGCCCCTTGGCTGCTAAGATTTATTTCTAATGTACTGGTGCATTAAGACCATGTACCCGCAGCACTATGTAACCATTCAGGTTTTGTTGTTATTTTTCTTTATATTTTAAAAGCAAATTTAATTGGCTAAGTGAACTAATTGTAATTGAGTGTGAGGGCAGACGAATCTTGAGGACTAAGTTATCCATAAACACAAACCCTATCCATAGTTGCAGGATCGGATCCATAAACGTTATCCATAAACATGCAAACAAAATTATCCATAAACACTACGCTATTCATAGTTGCGGGAAAAAATTATAAACAAGGCTCGAACAAGAGGAATGGCTAAAGAACTTTAGACAATTCGAAAAATTATTCATAAATGTTATCCATAGTTGCGGAAATAAATTATAAACAAGGCTCCAAAAAGAAAGAGGCATGGCTAAAGAACGTTAAGATAATTCGAATGGACAGAAATGGCTTCCTTACCTCAACAGAAATAGTGTGGACCTTCATGGCGTGGACCCAAGCGTGGATCGAACACATGACCTGCATGACCAGAGCATGGATCGAACACATGACCATCACCCATCACATATTCAGTCTGACGCTCAGCTTTCCCTTGACGCTGTCCCAACAAAGCTATCTTCCATACTTATGAAAAAGAAACATACAGAGGCAAGAAGATTGGCGTTACCAATGGAAACATATTGCTTGATAAATCCACATTGAAAAATGATGGAAACCTCTGTGAAAAAAAATCCCATCGCCGGAATCTATTCATTAACTAAATTTAACTAAAGCAAAAAGAAGTCTGAAAAAGCAAAAAGTTAACTAAAGCAAAAAAGCAAAAAGCTCCCAAAAACAAAAAGTTAACTAAATTTTAAAAGCCCAATATTAATTCCATTTTTGAAAGCTCTAGAAACAAACAAAATAAAAGTTGATAGTTAAATTTAAAATAACAACAAAAAGTTACTTAAATTTGAAAAGTCAATGTAAAAAATCAAAAGTTAAATTTAGAAAACAACGGCTAATTGCCTTTGCTTTTAAAGTAAAAGATTGGCAATTTCAAAGGCCGAACAGTTCTCAGCAAAGTAAAGAAAGGCCGAACAGAATTATTTAGTTTTTGTAAAAAAGTCCGAATTAAAAAACTAAAAAAGTAATGATGACCTTTAAAAACACAATTTGTAAATTAAAAAACTAAAAAAAGTAATGATGACATTGAAAAACACAATTTATAAATTACTTTAAATTGACCGAAAAATAAACAAAGTTAACAAATTCACAGAATTACCAAAAAAATATTATAAGTTTCTTTCACTACCTTCGCTTCTGGGTGCATTAAGACAATGTAACCGAAGCCTAGCCATTCAGGGTTTGCTATTATTTGTGTTTATATTTTAGAAACAAATTTAATTGTCGAGGGTGGGTACTAATTGGGGTGGGTACTAATTATAAGTGTGAGGACACACGAATCTCGAGGATTAATTGTAATGGAACACAAAATGTATCAATAAGTATTATTTGTGTTTATATTTTAGAAACAAATTTAATTGTCTAGGGTGGGTACTAATTATAAGTGTGAGGACACACGAATCTCGAGGATTAATTGTAATGGAACACAAAAAGTATCAATAAGTGCTTTCCATTTCAAATGCGCTGAACGTTTCAAATATGCCAACAAAATTATTCATAAACGCTATACAAAATTATTTATAAACATAAACCCTATCCATAGTTGCAGGATCGGACAATGTAAAGCTAAAAATATAATGGAACACGAAAAGTATCAAAAAGTTCTTTCCAGAATCGCAGAAAAATAATTATAAACAAAATTATCCTCAGGTAGAGGAAAAAATATTAAACCATATCCATAGGTGCGGTAAAAACAAAACCCTACGCATAGGTGCAGGAAAAAATATTAAACCATACCTTAAATCAACGTTCGAAGAAAAGGCATGGCCTCAAATCTTCAGACAAAATTATCCATAAATGATGTCCATAGTTGCGGGGTTTTTTTTTTTTTTTTAATAAAAAAGACTTTAAAACAACAATAGAAGGAGAAGAGGCTCGGCTATAGAATGTTAAGATAATTCGAATGAATGTTAAGATAATTCGAATGGACAGAAATGACTTCCTTACCTCTAGTGTAATTAGAATTAGAATTATGAAGTTTTAAGTTCGTTGAAACTGGATCGAACACATAACCTTCAGATATTCAGTCTACAGCTCAGCCTTCCCTTGACACTCTCCCAAAAAAGCTATTTTCCTCACTTCTGAAACATTGGCATTACCAATGGAAACACATTATAAGAATTTATAAATTTATAAATAAGAATTTATTATTAAAATACATTTTATAAATTCTTATTTATAAAGTAAAATATATTTAAAAAAACATGTATCGAAAAGTTAAAACAAAAAATCAGATAACATAAAAATTTATTAAAATTTTATATATTAGCAAAATATTTTTAATTTAAAATAAGAGAAAAATATATGGTAATTTTGTTTGCATTTCATATACAGCTGCCAAAAAATGAAATGATAAGATTTACATAATTTTATGATAACATGTTACCTTGCACAGACATAATGATTGTATATTCACAAAAATAGGGAATTGAAAACATAGCATTTCAATTTTACATCTTAGTTATGCACAAATTTAAAGATATGTATAAAATATTTTATATTAATAACATGATATTTATTTGCACATTTAAATTATTTTTTCTATTAGAATAAAAAATTTTGATATGATTTTTTGATCTGAGTAAAAAAACCGTAAAAACAATTTTATGAATTAAAATTTAGTTATATTTAGTTTCTTTTAGACACAAAAATCATAATAAAAAATTAATTTATAACATAAAATTAATTTTAGTGTTTTTATGCTATATAAATATTTTTATAACTTAACCATATAGGATAATGTAACAGCTCGAATAAAAAAAATCTTCCGTAATTACCATCAACAACTTTTATACCTTATCCCATTCATTGCACAACATATTCAAAGGTTAAAAGGGTTATTAGAGACCCAAAAGGCTAGCAAAAATTAAGGATTGAATTAAATATAACACCAAATCATTTGCATGACTATCCGTCCAAGCTCATGGATATGCTCCATCTGTCCTCACCTCAGTAGGGCTGATGATTTTTCCACTTGAGTTGGATTAATGCAAAGGCAAAAGACTATAATGCCGCATCCGGTTGATTACAAGTGGCTCAAACATGGGGACTCTAACCCAAAGTAATCCCTAACCTTAACATTCCATCCCATTTCGTCTGCCTGATGAGAAAGTGAAACTCCGAAACACACAGGGTGACAAGCACTGGATTGAGGATTTCTACCTCTGCCTCTGCGTGCCCTCCTTTGGTTCAAGAAGCAAATGGCTATCACCTTCAGGCAGGCAACAACAATGAGGTAATCCACTAGACACATTATTTATTATTTGAAAACAAAGCTACCTCACTCATCTTAGTTATACTGACCATTATGATTGTTGCAGGTATGCTGAGATGGAAGGTGTCCACTCCTCCCTCAAGCCCAATGGCCGAATAGAGATACTCCTCTCTCGCAGACCACGTTTGTTCTATTCCAAGATACTCTCTCTTGTTTTCATTTTCCTCTGGTAGTTGTGGTTGACAAATGATGGTGGCTTTCAAGTATGCAGTGTTCCTACTATGGCGTCGTTCCTCTCAAGTATGAAAATCATTAACATGGTTACATTTAAGCATTATTTGTAGGTATTCTTCCTAACACTACCTCTAATGACTTTTTTTCTTGATGGTCTTACAGGTATTTGGTCGACCCTAACTTTGGAGTTAATGAGCCTTTGAGAACAACCTATACCTGAACTAAATTTCTTTGCAATTGATAGGTTGGTTACCCGAATCGACAATCTACTTGTCTGATACACTAGGTTCAGCTCTGCATTTGGGGGTGGGGGGGTTTGCTCTCTCTTGGCACATCCAAACCTCATCGTAACACAGAATTCACAATTGATTTAAGAATTAAGGTTATGTCGATAGTTCGTGTCCTATTTGGATTCGCGGCTTGGTTGCTTGGACTATACTGAAACTTTCCAAATGTTTTTCGAAGTCAAATGTTTATGGATGTTGCTTAATGCATACGCTGCTAGATATGACTTGGTTTTATTTTTTGTTGTATTGAATGTTTGATGGGTTATGGAGAATCCTTGCCAAGATTCGACCCTTGCCAAGGAAAATTGGGTATCTTAACAGATTCATGGAAGTAAGAATGTGTCCTATAATGAAGGGAAATGATTAAACCAAGGGTTCAGAACATATGAATATTTCTTAGCTGTTTTGGCTCTTCGAACTTCCAGTTTATATAATACTATTTTCATTGATGAATTCCAGTGGTGATACATGTTTGTGAATAGAAAGATGCATGCATAATGAAAGGTGTTGTATAGATACTAAATCTTGATTATGTGCATAGTAATAAGTCTGGCATGTATATTGAATCATAAATATATGTTAAGTCTAAAGCTATATATATATATATATATATCCCAGTTTCAATCTTGTTTTACAATCGAAAGAATTTTATGCTTTGAGGTTTCAGGCCTTTCTTGTTTAGGAAAGTAATGAATACTCTGTTTACTTCTCCCATGATAATCAGTATTTATTGTACAAATAATTTATGGAAGTAAGAATGTGTCCTATAATGAAGGGAAATGATTGAACCAAGGGTTCAGAACAGATGAATATTTCTTAACTGTTTTGGCTCTTCGAACTTCCAGTTTATATAATACTATTTTCATTGATGAATTCCAGTGGTGATACATGTTTGTGAATAGAAAGATGCATGCATAATGAAAGGTGTTGTATAGATACTAAATCTTGATTATGTGCATAGTAATAAGTCTGGCATGTATATTGAATCATAAATATATGTTAAGTCTAAAGCTATATATATATATATATATATATATCCCAATTTCAATCTTGTTTTACAATCGAAAGAATTTTATGCTTTGAGGTTTCAGGCCTTTCTTGTTTAGGAAAGTAATGAATACTCTGTTTACTTCTCCCATGATAATCAATATTTATTGTACAAATAATTTAGATTGGTCCATTCCAGAATATACACAGTTAGTAGTGTCTATGCAGTGATTGTAACTCTACAGTCATTACATTCATCTTTAACACAGTAAGTATTACTTAGGTTTGTAAAACTATAATACTGTATGGTTTAGATTTAACCATAATGTAAAACTAGAAAAAAGACTACGACATCAATTTTCTTCTCTAAGAGGAATGTACCTAACATGAAAAATGTCTTACATATCTATGAGTATCTAACTTAAAGAACAGAAAACAAGACCATTACTCCTAATACACACCATTTAACTGTAAATAATAATTAAAACCCCTTGAGTACTTATATGTCCAGAGTTATTTATTTTGTGCAATCTAAAAACTTCCTGGAGGGTCTCACCACCCATCCATGGACTTGGAAATCATGACAATGTTCCCCCATTGAGCATTTCTTGCTCCTAACAGCTAGAATAAAAGTTGTCGGGTATGTTGGGTGTTAGGACTACTGTCCAGCCTCAAGTCGAATACCCACTCGACTATTTTCCATAATTCAAAACCTTCCCACTCGTATCACAACCCAGCTCAGGGAGAAAAGTTTTTGTAGGCCCCCTTGCTGCCCTTTCCTTTTCCCTTATTGGGAAAAGTGGTGGCAATTTTTTGTAACTGTTCCAGGAGTTTTCATAACTATTTTGTCTTTAGTCCTTTCCTTAATTAACCCTATTTAATTTCTTTAAACAAAATTTCATGATACTTGGCTTTTCCAACCTTAACTTCTTTTAAGAACATGTTAAGTAAATTTAAAGGTTTCTAAGTTTTATATAACTTGGTAAAAATAAAAGTAAATATGATGTAACGGAAGGGTGTTACAACTCTCCCCCCTTATGACGAACATCGTCCTTGGTGTTCTTCTAAGAAAATAATTCCAGATAGGACTGCATCATGACCTCCTCCACTTCCCAAGTGCCCTCCTCTGGGCCAAAGTTCCTCCATTGCAATTTAACCTCGAGGATGGTTCACTTCCGTAAGGTGGTTTCTCTCTGATCTAGGATACGAAGAGGCTCTACCAGGAACTCTCCCTCGGCTCGACCTATACAAATTGTAATTAATAGTTAGACTTGTGTAAAACAACAATTTCAACTTCATACATTTATTTGTTCCTATTACTTGTATGTTTTCTCGGTTAATTATATGTTGAGGGTTGTATAGATATTTTTTAACAATGATACATGGAAGATATTGTGAACCTAAATGTGCCGTAGAAGTGCTAATTTACATGCCACTAGTCCAATTCCTTCCAGGATTTGAAATGGTCCACAATACTGTGGTGCCAGCATGGTGCAACCCTTCCACTGTAGAGTGCCCTTTTGGGGTTTAAATTTTAAGTATACACAATCCCCTATTTGGAATTCTTTATGAGTCCTCTTTTTATTTGCATAAACCTTTTGCCTATATTGCACGACCTTTATGTTCTCGTGAAATTTTTTCACTATGGCCTCCATTTCAGCTAACATATCTGGACCTAGTGCCAACTTATTAATCTAGCTATTCCAATCAGTGGGTACCTAACACTTCCTTCCATAGAATACCTCAAAAGGGATCACGCCTAATGAATCATAATGGCCATTGTTATATGTGAACTCTACTAAATGGAGTTAATCCTCCCACTTGTGGGGTTGTTGAATAACGAACATTCTTAACATATCTTCAAGGACATGGCTTACTCATTCCATTCGTCCATCTGTTGGTGTACGGTAAGGAACTCTGAATTGAATCTGAGTACCCAACCTAGCAAAAAGAGATTTCCAAAAAGTGGACATAAATTTTACATCCCTGTTGGAAATCACAACCCTGGGTATCCCATGTAATGGGAAGATTTCCTTCATGAATATATCTACTATCTCTATTGTCTTGTAGGTGGATATCATTGATACAAAATGGTTGTTTTACATAGCTTATCCACTACCACCATAATTGAATCATGCTACTTTCTAGTGTGGTGTAATCCTGTAATAAAATCTAAAGTAATCGTATCCCATTTCCACTTAGAAATGGGTAACAGTTGTATGATACTCACCGGATGCTGAAGCTCTACCTTTACTAACTAACATTCCAAACACTCGGATAAGTACTCTACCACATTCTTTTGTAATCATGGCTAGAAGTAACTTTTCCAGATAGCTGTTAAAAATTTCTGATATCCTGGAAGGCGGCATAGGGCTTTCTGTGAAAGTCATCTAGTAATAATTACTTATTGTAATTTTGATTGGGAACACAAATTTGGTTCCTGAAGGTCAGCAATTCTTTAGGAGTTATATCATAATCAGACTATTTTCCCCTCGTTTGATTTTTTACTACTTGCTGCAATACAAAAGCATATTTGTGGTCCTTGAGGGATGCTTCCTTGACAATTTCAGGGAGGCTAGATTGTTCCTGACTCAGTTCTATCTTGTAGACACAATGCATCCTTCTGCTTAATGCATCAGCCACCCAATTTTCTTTTCCTTTAAGATGTTTCATATCAAAGTCGAGTTCTCTTAGAAATGTAGTCCATGAGGCCTGCTGAGCATTCAAACATGACTAATTAATTTTTTTTTTAAACAGACATGATCGGTTAACAGTAGAAATTTCTTTCTTAAAAGGTAGTTCTGCCACATTTTAAGTGCGTGTATAGCTGCGGTTAACTCTAGATCATAAGTAGAGTACCATTGTTCATATTCCTTCAATTTACATGATTCATATGCGATGGCCTTTCCCTCTTGAGTTAATACCCCACCAACTCCTTCCTTACTTGCATTTGTGCAAACAACGAATGGTTTCTCTGAATCTACTACTTTCAGCACTCGTGTCATGGTGAGCAACTGCTTTAGCTACGCAAAACTTTGCTCTCATTCTGTTGTCCAATGGAAGGCACACCGTTTTTTCTGTAGGGAGGTCATAGGGAAACCTATCTTTGAAATTTTTTAATGAATCGATGGTAATAACCTGTCAGGCCAAAAAGGGATATGATATCAGCAACATTTTTTGGGGCTGTCCATTCCATTATTGTTTTTATCTTTTCTGGGTCAACCACTATGGCCTCAGCTAATATAACATGACCCAAATAATGAACTTTATCTTTGTAAAAATTGCACTTTCTATGTTTAGCGTATAGCTAATTATTTTGCAAAATTTGCAACATGATTCTCAAGTGTTGTTCGTGTTCCTCCTGATTTTTTGAATAAATTAAAATATCATCTATAATAATCAACACAAACTTATCTAGGAAAGGCTGAAATATATTGTGCATCAGGCTCATAAAAGTAGCTTGGGCGTTTGTAAGATTGAAAGGCAGTACTACGAACTCGTAATGACAATAGCGAGTTCATAAGGCAGTCTTACAGATGTCCCCCTCCTTTATTCAGATTTGGGGATAACCGGATCTTAGATCAATCTTAGAGAATACGCTAGCCCCCTGCACTTGGTCAAACAAATTGTCAATCTGAGGTAAGGGATATCTATTTTTGACAGTGAGTTTATTTAGCTATCAGTAGTCAATGCATAGTGTTAAAGTCCCATCCTTCGTTCGAGAAAATAGTATCAGGGCTCCCCATGGTGATACACTGGGACAAATGTACCCTTTGTCTAGAAGTTCTTGCAACTACATTTTGAGTTCTGTTAACTCAGGGACACTCATGCAGTAACGGGATTTTGAAAACGAGGCTGCTCTAGGTATGAGTTCGATAGAAAAATCGATGTCACATCTATGGGGCAACCCAGGAATAGTTTATGGAAATACATCCTCGAATTCTTGGATTTCAGTGATGTTTTTTAAAGAAGTCATTTTGTTCTTGTCATTAGAGTATCCTACCTGAACATAAATATGACACCCTTTTCTAATGCATTTCCCCATATGGTTAGAAATGATAGGGCATAACTTCATGCTTTTCTGGATTCCCTAAATTTTTTTTCTTTGCGTCAATTCTGTAAGATAGTTCACAGATTTCTTTTTACAATCCACTAAGGACCAATGTCCTTCTAACTAGTCCATTCATAGTAGTACATCATAGGAACCTAGGGGTAATATATTTAGATCAACATGAATGAGCTGCCTTGAAACTATGATAGCACATTTTTCTAATTTGGCAGACACCTTCCTCTTAGCTCCTGTGGCTAGTTGTACTAGCCATGATTTCTTAAATTTTCTACTGGGAAGCAAACATTTTTCTAGCACCTTGGGGCTAGCACCTGTACCAAATAAAACAGAAATAGGTTCATTATCAATCGCACCTTCACACTCTATCATAATGGGCTGTTACTTTGCCTGATGGTCATCCAATGTGGGATTAATTCTCAACATACTTCTCGCTATATCTCCAACTGTAGAAGCTTCTTCCATGTTGGATAGTTGTTCAGTTTGAGCCTTGTGTGGGAAGTTCTTATAATAGTGAGATTCTCCACAACCCCAGCATTATAGAGGTGGTTGTTTGCTCATAGGCTTACTAATACCCTATGTATGTTTACTGTTGGGGTATGCTGGAAATTTAGGTGGATTTCTAGAAAGTTTTCAAAAGGTTCTCTATTGACTATTCCAACCATTTCCAAATTTTTATTGTCTATTAGGGGGTCGATTTCTTTCTCCTTAAATTTCCTTTGGTGCCTCATTTTTCTGCTTCATCTATTGGTAATAGATACGGGCCTTATGCATCGCATCATCCATTGACCTTAGATAGTCGAATTCCAATTTTTCCTTCATGAAATTAGGTAGACTGTTAATAAATCGTTGAATCTTTGCTTTCTCCTCCTACATGTATGGAACATATCATAGCAAGTAGGTGAACCTCTTCACATATTCGTCCATATTCAAGGTTCCCAACCTTAACTCATGGAACTCCTTCACCTATGTGTTGTAGTAACAATTAGTCAAGTATTTATCCTTAAAGTGCTTATGTAATTCTTACCATGCCACATGTTCTTCATCAATATTTCTCACTATCTTGATTTCGTTCCACCAGAGAGTGGCTTTTCCCCATAACTAATAAACCGCTAAATGTGCTTTGATCTTGTCAGTGTATTCATAAATTTGGAAATATTTCCTCATATCAATCAACCATGCTTCGACGCCCCCCTCGGATTCTCCCTCGAATAGTGATGGTTTTATTTTCTTAAATTCACCCTGCAATTCTATCTTTTGCTTTTTGGTTTTCCTTTGGTCTCACACATTATCTGAACACCCTACTTCATCCTCCTTATGTCCTTCTACTAACTCGGCATTATCCTCACCATGGTGAGATGTTTTTTCTTTCTTTGTCCTTTGTATTGGGCTCTGGCCCTCACTGATTCTATCAGTCGGACAGGCTCTTGAGAATCTTTTCTTTCCCATGTATCATCTGTTCATTATCAGACCTCAAATGTATCATTTCTGCATGTAGTTGTTGCACTGTTTCATGAAGCACAACATTAGCTTGTAGAGACTCCTCTCCTAGTTGTATCCATATATCTGGATTGGCCTCTACATAAGGCACCTCCAGCGAGTTTGGGATCCTTCGGCTCCTTTTCATGTTGACTATCGAATTATGCCTCTGTCTCTACGTTCACATTTACAACTCAATTTTTTATTGTACATTTTGAAGCATAATAGTAAAAAAAAAATTATGTTGTATATTATTTAACCCAGGAGCCTCAGTGTACGAATCTAGGCTCATTCAAAGGTAAAAGGGCTCATTAGATACACAAAGGGCTACCGTGAATTAAGGATTGAATTAAATATAACACCGAATCATTTGCACGATTATCCGTCAAAGATCATGGATACTCTCCATCTTTCCTCACCTCGGTAGGGGTGATGACTCTTCCACTTGAGTTTCATTAATGCAAAGGTGAAAGATTTGAATGTCGCCACTGGTCAATTATAGGTGGCTTAGACATGGGGACAGTAACCCGAAGTAATCCCTAACCTTACCATTCAATCCCATTTTATCTGCCTGATGAAAGAGTGAAACTCTTAAATGAGCAAGGTGAGAAGCATTGGATTGAGGGTTTCTAGCTCTGCCTTTGCATGCCATCCTTTTGTTAAGGACACAAATGGCTATTGCCTTCAAGTAGACAATAACAATGAGGTAATCCAATAGACATAGTTTTTATTATTTTAAAATGTAGCTACCTCACCCATCTAAGTTATACTAACGATTATGATTGCTGCAGGTTTGCTCAGAGGGAAGGTCTAGGCTCCTCCCTCAACCCTGAGGGCCAAACAGAGATAACCCTCTATCGCAGAGACCATGTTTGTTCTATTCTAGGACACTTTCTCTTGTTTTCATTTTCCTCTGGTACCTGTGGTTGACAAATGATGGTGGCTTTCAGGTATGAGGTCTTCCTACTATGGCGTCATTCCTCTCACGTATCAAAATCATTAACATAGCTACATTTAAGCATTATCTATAGGTACTCTTCCTAGGAATACCTCTAACGAGTTTTTTTCTTGATGGTATTACATGTATTTTCTCAACCCTAACTTTGAAGTTAATTAGCCTTCAAGAAGGACCTATACTTGAGCTAAATTTATCTGCTATTGATAGGTTGGTTACCCAAATTGATAATGTGCTTGTCTGATACACTAGGCTTAGCTCCACATTTGGTGGTGGGAGGATTTGTTGGCTCTCAACACAGCCAAACCATCACCGTAACCCAAAATTCGAAATTGATTTAAGAATTAAGGTTATGGCTTGCTGGAATATACTGGAACTTTCTGAATGTTTTTCAAACTAAAATGTTTATGGATGTTTCTTAATGCATGTGCTGCCAGATATGAATTTATTTTATTTTTGGCTGTATTAAATGTTTAATGGGTTATGGGAAATCTTTGCCAATCTTCAGCCCTTGCCAATGTAAACTAGGTATCTGAATAGATTCATGGAAGTAAGAAAGTGTCATGTAATGAAGGGAAACGATTGAACCAAGGGTTCAAAATAGAGGAATATTTCTTATTTATTTTAAATCTTGGGACTTCCAATTTATATAATATTGTTTTCATTCATGAATTCCAATGGTGATTCCTATTTGTGAATATAAAGATGCATGCATAATGAAAGGTGTTGTGTATATGATAAATCTTCATTATGTGCACAGTAATAAGTTCGGTATGTATATTGAATTGTAAATATATGTTAAGTCTGAAGATATATATATATATATATATATATATATATATATATATATATATATATATGTATGTATGTATATTCTGGTTTCAATCTTGTTCTACCATCGAAAGAATTTTATGCTTCGAGGCTCAGGCCTTGCTTGTTTAGCAAAGTAATGAATACTCTATTTACTTCTCCCATGATAATCAATATTTATTGTACATATAATTTAGATTGTTTCATTCCAAAATATATAAAATTAGCACCGTATATGTAGTTATTGTAACTCTATGCTCATTACATTCGGCTTTAATACAACAAGTATTAGTTAGGTTTGTAAAACTATAATACTACATGGTTTAGATTTAATCATAATGTAAAACTAGACAAAATACTATGGCATCAATTTTGTTCTCTAAGAGGAACGTAACTGGTATAGAAAATGTTATACATATTTATCAGTATCTAACTTAAAGACCAGAAAATGAGACCATTACTCCTAATACACACCATGTAACTGTGAGTAATAATTAACACCACTTTAGTACTTATCTTTCCAGAGTTATTTATTCTGTGCAATCAGTAAACATTTTGGAAGGTATCACCACCCAGCCATGGACCTGGCAATCAAATCCATGGTCCCCCAATGAGCACGTCCATAGTCCCCCACCATGCACTTCTTGCTCCTAACAGTTAGAATAAAATCAGTCAGGTATCTTGGGCGTCAGGACTACTGTCTAGCCTCAAGTTGCATACCCACTCGATTGTTTGCCACAATTCAAAACCTCCCCACTAGTATCACAATCAAGCTCAGGCAGAAAAATTTTTGCAGCCCCCCTTGCTGCCCTTTCCTTTTCCATTTTTGAGAAAAGTGGTGGCAACTATTTGTAACTATTCCAGAATTTGTCATAACTATTTTGTATTTAGTCCTCTGCTCAATTAACCCTGTTTAATTTCTTTAAACAAAATGTCTTGATAGTTGGCTTTTGTAGCCTTAACTTCTTTTAACAACATGTTAAGTGAATTTAAAAGTTTCTATGTTCTGTATAACTTGGTAAAAATAAAAGTAAATATGATGCAAGAGAAGGGTGTTACACACAATAATTAAATTTTAAGATATAATATTTAAAGAAATTTTAGCAAAATAAAAAAAATATTTTAATAATAACTATAAATAAAGTATGTAGTCTTACTCAATGTTTATTTCTAATAATGTAATTTGATATAAAAGAAAACAAAATATTAAAAGCCAAAAAAATGGTTTCATTCATAACTATTTTTTTGTCTTTCAATATAAAGGAAATGTAATAGTTTTTTTTTCTTCGATATAAAGTTGACACTTGACCTAGTAAAAAATATTTTAATAATGACCAAAAGTAAAATATATAATTTGGTATCTATTAGATAGGTGTAAAATAATAAATTTAAAAATAAAAACATACGTGTTTTTCTAAAAAATATTTTTTACTTTTAATATAAAAAAGATATCTAATTTAGTCATATATATATATATATATATATGGAATCAACATTGACACATGTTATTTTGGGAAAAGATGGCAAATCCATATCAAATGAATCTATCATGGTTTGGAAATACTAAATTTTGAAAGAGAAAATGCACCTCTAATAAATATATATGTTTGACGAAAACATTTTAATAGTATATTGTACAATATAAGAGATATATGAAATATTTTGTGCTTGAAATGAAATTAACATATGGCATATTTATAATCATAATAATTCTGCATTAACTCTAAATTTATAGTACACGAGGAAAGATCAAGAAACTTATAAAATTTTCATCTCTAAAATTTGCATCTCCCTTTGCCGATAATTACATAAACAGGAAATATATTTATAATAATAACAATTAAAAGTTAAAATCTTATAGTATTATGCCATTATATTATGAGATCCTCTCCATGTGAAAGGACAATTTTACTTTTTCCTTAGAGCTTTAAAAATATTATTTTCAATATTGAAGAAATTAAGTTATTATTTTCAATATTGAAGAAATTAAGTTAATATTTATAATTGTGATTCAATTATTTAATATAATGTTTGGAAGTATGACTATTTAATAATAATATTTGTTATAGTTTATTTTTATCTTACTTTTAAATATATTAAAACAATTTATAAATTAATTCAGATTTTTTTTGGCAATTTTCTTTTAAATTAGATGATATATTCTTAAGTAAGATTGAGATTTCTTGTATTTTAAAATGAATCTTTCAACATATAAATGAATTAAAACCTTTAGTATTCTATTAAACTTTATTATATTTTAAGCAAAACTTACTTAAAAAAACCATAGAAATAAATACCAAAACATGTATCTTTCTGATTACAATTTATTTTGAACATGCTATAAAATATTTCCATATAAATAGTTATTATCTCAATAGAAAATTGATGGCTAGTCAATGAAATTTATCACAATAAGCTTGAGTATATTCCCAACATAATCTACCAATTTTTTTTTTCTTTCTTTAATAACTAATCTACAGTATGGATACATGTTGTGTCTTAAAATTAGATTGAAAAATAATAAAAAGATTTACATTCCAATATAATCAAATAAATAATAATGATAAAAAATAAATTGTTTTTTAGATGTTTAGTACAACGAATATGTGTAGTTATTTAACTAGTTAACATGAAATTGAGATGAAGTTTAAATTAATATTCATATTAAATAATAACTAAACAAAAAATTTATTTTAATGTCCATAATAACTAACATAATATTATTTCAATTAGATAGATATAAGCTAATTTAAGAAAAACAATGTCGCTTTTTTTTTCAATATTGGCAATGTGTGTAATTCATTTATTTGAAATAATACCGAAATGGGATAAAATATTTGAATAGCCATACCAACTAATATATTTCAATATCATGTCTATAAATATTCAGAGAGAGATAAAGCAAAATAAATATTTTGATGTTGATAAAATATAAAATATTTCAATGTGAACCTTAAATAAAATAATTTTATATCATTTTTTTTGTAAGAATGTCAAGAACTCAATATTAGCAAAAACAATGTACAAATTTTACAAAACCATAATAATGTTGGTTTTGTTGGTGGATCCATGTTTGGGACCAACTTCCCACCATGGGGAAACCAATATGTCTTTGCATCAAAGCTAGAGTTAAAGAAATATCTGTCATGGACAAATCCAAAGATAGTATCATACATCACTGGTTATCATAATACAAAAATTGTTGTGATAATTTTCCTAAGGGATAAGCATAAAAGGCATTCAAAATTGCATTTCAAACAATTTTCTTTCCTTTGGAGGTTTTCAAGCCATGAAGTGTGTTGTTGAGTTGCAATTGTGCTAGGGCATCTTCTGGCTCCTCCTCGATGACAAGACAACCATAAGAACTCAAAGCTTGCTATGCATACGCTTTATTAGCTACTCCACTCACTTGAAATTTCAGTTGCATTTCATCAATCTTAATTGAAGTGGAAGGGCCCAGACAAAGCAACTGAGCTCAGAAGGGAGTCTATGCCATCTTAGGAGCCAGTGCAAGAATGAGAGAGTGGGATAAGAGATAAGGAGATGTCTAAGGAGTAGATAAGCTCTCGTAGAGATTCACAAAGACTACTAATTCATTAGAATTAACAACCTTCCTTATGGAATATTCTTTGGTTTTTTGTTGCTTCCATAACATTCTAGATAGTAAACTTTTGAGGCACAGTGCCCATCACCTAGGTGCCTTAATTAATCAACTTCGATGAAGGCTACATTGTTTGGTATGCTTGCATGACTATTTGGGATGAAGTGATTGGAGTTTTTTTCAAAATTTGTAGCACGGGGATGATGCTCACAACCACATCCATTGCTTACACATCTTCTCTCCTGAACCATAGTAGTAGGTTGGAGAATGAGGAGGAGGAATTTATAATCACAGAGTGAATGGTAGATTTTCTTTAGGAATGAAATAAGGATATGACAGGGTAAGTGACGAAGCATGAGAAAGTTGGACGACAAAAGTGCCAAGAAATATTTAGACAGACATAATGTTTTCCTTCACCTCATAAGTGAATGAGGCATCAATGCCAATTACAAGGAGATCAAACAGAGGATATGGAGCAGTGGATCAAGCATCATGAACATCGATGGATTATCAGACTGAGTGGGCATATTAAAGGTGGATGAGAGCCAATTTCCATCTGAATGAATGGTGATGATAAATTAATTCAGGACAACCATCAACTATGACCCAAAGTAGGGGAAATTTTATATCAAGTTGACATATATAAAGAGAAACAAATTCAATGTAAAATATTTTTTCCTCTGTTAAAATTTATTTTCCATTGATTAATATCAAGGAGATGTGAAATTTATATAATACTTAATAAAAGTTTGTTCCAGACATTTAGAAAATATTGATGGTAAGAAGAAATCCAGTGTAAACAATAAATAGATAAAGTGAAGGACATTTCTCATTTAATTAATTTGAGCTTTATAATTCAATGGCATCACCAGATGTATAATTCCTTCAATATTTGATATGAATTAGAATTTAAAATACATTGAAAAAAAGGGAAGATTGGCAACTATGTGTTTAGCATATAAAAGAATTGAAAAAATTATAACTAATGATCCAAACATTTTAACGTTGTCTATCTCAAAATGAAGGAGATGTGTATTTTTTTCCTTATTTATCTTGGAGTTGACATATTGCATGAATGTGTGTGTGTGTGTCTATGTTGTAGTAGTATAGATAAATATCCCAATTCTAACTATCTATATATTATATTGGTAAATTAAAAAAAAATTATTATTATAAAAACATTTTAGTGGTGTGTAGCTCAAAATGAAAGAGATATATAGTTTGTTTTTAGAGACATGTGAATGACATTATTTCCTGAACCACTAGTTTGTTTTTAGAAGATCCTTTTTCTAGTTATGGGAGTTTAGGAAGGTGGTATGGGGAATTGTTGTAGGGAAAAGTATCCGACTCGGATGACCCTATCCCACTCTAAGGGTGACAGTTCCTTAGCAACAACTGTAAAACAAACTACTTAAGGTTTACTTCTTTATGAAAGCAAAAGAGAATGGAGAAAGCACTAACCGTTGCCTTGCGCTTAATGTCGAATCCAAACTCTTCTCTTTGGCCGCTTGCTCCTAGCTCTTTGTTCTTCTGCTCGCCCAGCTACAATGAGATCCTGCAAAATAACAAAGAAGGAAACTACAAGAGGCATGCAATCATAACTGGTTCATGGATTAGTGTAAACCAAACATGCAATCATCACAATATATAATTGAAACAAGAGCACATAGAAGAACCTCAATAGCTTTTATTAATGAAGAAATAAAGGTTCTGAGAGTATTACAACCATTGCAGGCTCCAACCCAGCAACACCTCCCAGCAGAAAGAATTGCTCTTCTTCACCTCTCTCAAACAATCACCCAATAACTCAATAATGAAACCAACAACATATCATTACTTTGCACAAAATTCCAGCCTCCTGAGCTCATAGGAGAGAGCTCAATATATAGATGAATTGAGAAAGGATGAGTCAGCTTGCAACTGATGTGTAGCTGCCTTGTGTCCTCTCTCTCTTCAGTTAATCTTTAGTTGATCTTCAGTTCTTGAGTCCACTTGGTGAACCTTGCTTCCACTTGGAGAAACAAAGCCTCTGACTCATCACAAGGCGAAATCCCTGATCCAAGTGTCATTTTTGGAAGATTCCAAAGCAATGACTCACTGTGCCACTTGTCCTTTCTCGCTCAGCGCAGGTGGCCTTTGTCCCACTTGCTTTGCAACGCAGGTACACCATGGAGCAACTGAGTTTCAGCGCAGAACCCTAGTGGAGCACCTGCTTTGATTTCAGGATTGCTTGTTTTTGAGTGTTTTCAGGTGGAGAAGTGATCTGAGAGCTGTTGGTTTGCTGACCTTGTTCCTCTAGGGGTAGGAACATCATGTTTAGGGAACTTTGGATCCCTTGGATTATTGACAATTCATGCTTGTTGCTGTAAGGCACAAAATTGTCTATAACAGATGCCCCCTAAAGTATGAGGTCGTTTATCGGGTGAAATGCTTTATTGAGAGGATCCGAAGTTCATTCAATATGCTGAGAAGTGTCCTGTAATAAGATACAATACAATACATTATTTTTCATACATTTTTCATGATCTAGCTGAGGTGGGCATTCCCATGCTCAGCTTTATAAATACATTTTGGTACATAGAACAGACGATCGTCTGATTGTAGATTGATAATTCTCTGCCGAAATTATCATCCTTTGAGAAGGATGATCATCTGCTGTAATGATGTACATATCAAATGTCTTTATGTCCTGAATATATATCGCAGCCCGGATGGATGAAACTAGATCCGGGGTCTTCAATCTCTTCCGATCTTCACTCGATGTACAAGTCGATCCATGTGAGAATTTCTTGAAGTCGAACATGGAAAGACATCGCTTGATTACCGGTTAATGATGAAAACCGTTAACAAGCGCGAGAGGAGTCACCGATAAGGATGATGACCCTCAAGGTACGGCAGTACAATCCACATGGTGGGAATAAAGGACTTGGCGTCGACCACCATGCAAAATCTTCTGGTCGAAGGTCATTGATGTATACCTGTCGCCGGAAGTGAGAAACTTGCCATTGAGGCATGCAAGCTTCAAAGTACTGAGGGGGGTGTTCCTAGATCAACTCCTTGGATAATGAGCTGATGTCGACAAGGAGCGATCCGTCAAAGGAGGGCCTTAATGAATCCCACATCAGTGACACGGAACGGAGCTAGTGATTGTGATGAGGTGAAAAACAAACTGTGATGTATGATTAAGGGTGGCGGTCATGAAGTGGATGAAGGATAATGTATGGTAGTGGGTGGAACACGGTTGACTCTTTACAGAACCACATCTCTTGAACATATAACGACACTGATGTGATGGATTGGTAGCATTACCCCAATTGTGGATGGTGTGGCGAGGACCATGGTTATGAGACCGGTGAATGAAACAACCCAACCCGATGTGATACAGAGGACAAAGTGTCATGTTCAAGAGCGACTTGCTACCATTAATGCTGTGAGGTTCTCCCAATTTTTCCCCAGTCATTGCTGACCAGTACCTCTTTATTTTTGTCAAGCTTGAGGAGGATAACATATGCTTGTTCTATAACCTGCCCTTCGGGCAAGCCCATCGCTATGTTTTAACGAGCCTAGCGATAGGGAAACTCGTTCTCGTCTAAAGACAAGTTTGTCGCTATTTAATCATTTTAACGAGTCTAACGACAAAGAAAACTCGGTCCTTTTCATTTTTAGAGAGTCTGAAAAGGTACGAAAAGTTAACTCCAAAATTCCTTTTTCGTCATTTAATCCCTTAAGTCCGAAAAAGTATAAAACAATACAGAAGGGATGAGTTTTCGATTGCTTTAACGAGCCGAACAAAACAAGCGCTCGATCTTTTTGTGCAATAATCCCTCAGGTCCAAAAAGATTAAAATCTAGAGGAGGGATAGCTCTTCCGGTCCTTTTAACGAGCTGGAAGGCCAAAACTCAGCAAACTTTTCATATTTTACGAGTCAGTGAAAAGAGCTCAAAGAAGACTTGTCTTTTGAGGAACGAGTGATGAACAGGGATAGCAGCAGATTCCAGGTACAGGTTGGAATTCTCCAATCATGGCAGTGTCACAAGGATGGCTAAGTGAAATCACTCTTCGCAGCTGTTCCTCAAAATGGGTAAACAAACATATGGAGGTGAACGATTGGCCAAATGAATGGATGGAGGTGATGGCATATAAACACGACCAAGGGCTTTTAATATGGCTTTCAAAGGTTACATTTCTCAAGGTTGTTTACCGGTTCATTTTTTCTGGGTGAGCTTGAACTGTTAGAGAAAGATTGCTCACAATTTATGTTTATTTTTTAACGAGCATGAACTCTACACAAAAACTGCTCGATTCTTGCGTTTATTTTTTAACGAGCATGAATATTGCTAAAACTGCTCAATTATACCAGTCTTAATACAAGGAATGCTTTAGGTGAGGTAATCTTATTTAAGGAGCGATACCTCACTAATTACTCCATTTTGGCAGGTTTTAACTTTTGCCCTTCATCCTTTCTTTATGCAAGCTGGAAACGGCTAATCCTACGAGTTTAACGGGTTAGACCTATAGGTTTAAAGGGAGGACCTAAAAATTTAAAAAATAAATAGTCGTCCCGTGCTTGCACTCCAAAAGGTTTGCATGCCCCCAGGTATAAAGTATAATTTCTAGAGTCTGCCCTCTTACTTATTATCCGAAAAATGGTTTTGTTTGCTGCCGCGAACTAAACTCTTTTTTCGGCGATGTCTATCATTAGGTTGCTAAGGATGGTGACTACTTGTTGTAGCAATTTCCTCTCTTTCTTTGAAGACTGCCCCTACTTCTCTTTTAAAACATATTGTTTTAATGGGTGAGGCTTGACATTCAAAGATGGTGCCTTCTTGCTGCCACAAATAGACCCCCTCCTTAGGAGAGCCCACTTCTTTAGACAAAGGGAGCGATTCTTCCGCTTCAACATAACTTTGACAAAAGAATTTTATCCTAGAACAACCCTCTCTTCCTCTGCCGGACGGGGTACGGACTAGTCCATCCTTCTGCGGAAATTAACTTTATACCTAAGGTTTTCTCTGCCCGAGGCAGGCCAGGGTGCATGCCCCCTGGGTCCCCATTCTTTTCTTCTCAAATTACTCGCATTCATCGGGAAGTAGAACCGGGGGCGGTGGCATTCCTTGAGTGAATAAACCGTTAAGGGATGGTATTTGACTATTTGCAATGCGTGATCCTGGAAATGAAAGTTGGTCTACGAGCTTGACCATTCTTCCTTCGTGCGGAAAACACATGACTCTAAAGAGCGAGGACACTATTGCCTCCATGCAATATATATAGTCTCGTCCAAGGAGTAAGTTATATGCCAAGGGTCCCTGGACGACCATGATGTTCATATGAACTGTCTTCCCTTTCAATGTAACTGGAACATTGGGGAGAATCCCTAACGGGTGACTGGTTCCTTTATCAAAACCTGATAGATTTCTCATCTCAGGTAAAAGCGCCGGGCAACCCAGTGCTTTCCAAGCAACAGAGGAAAGGATACTCACAGATGCCCCTTCATCAATGATAGTTCCAGCCATCACCATTCTGTAGATTTGGACCATGATTATGAATGGGATACTGGCTGGTAACCGGGGTCTGCCTAGTTGATTCCAATCAAAGGATACAACTAGGTTGCTTGGTGGTGGGACCAAATATACGGCCGGATACGACCCTGACGATGTTCCTTCCTGCGATAAAGGAATGGGCGCATTGCCCTGATGCTCATCAGAGTCTGTGTTGATGAAAAGAATATGGACGCTGTCATCCTTATCCTTTTCAGTGAGGGTGTCATTTGAAGATGGGTCTTCAATGACGGAGTCATTGGACGATGAAACCTCTGAAGGAAGAACCGGGTCAACTGCCGTTTCGACCTTTAGACTTTCATCTGTTCTGGATTCAGTAGGTTCATTTTCAATGACCGACACTTCAGCTGACCATTTGGGCGGGTCAGCTGGATTTTCAACTATCGAGGGATTAGGCGCGAGTTTTTGGTATCCAGGAGGAAGTCGTAACGGTGAAACCGGACGATCTTCCAAAACTCTCTTTGCCTCATCTAAGAATGGACATTTGTGGATGGCGTAATCACCTTCACACAATATACAGGGTGATCTTGGTCTCCCTCTTCGTCCTTCCCTCTCGCTAGTTGATGGACTGCAATCAACATGACTACCAGAGGTTGATGCTACCGGATTGTGCAACCTTGGGGACCAGTCACTTAGTATCTGGGGAATACAAGGACAATCACGATGGAAGTGGGCCCCTTTGCAAATGACACATGGCGATTTAGGCCCGGTCGGTGCAGTGTGTGGGTTTTTGTCAGCTGTCTTTTGCTTGCCCCCAGTCGCCTTCGCCATAGGCCCCTTCTGCTTCTTTTCTCTCTTCTTCTTTTCCTTCTTCTCCATGGGAGGCTGACTTTTGCCGGCTCTACCTTGTGAAGATGAAGGATCAGAGGAAGAATTGTAAGAAGTGGAAGGCTGGTGGGTAGCTCTAGACTGGTCTGACTGTTGATTCGACTGCTCAGGATTAGTGGCGATCTGGACTACATTAGTTGAAAAGAGCCATACAGGTAGGCCAATTGTCAATCCTGGAAGTGACAATGTTACCATATGAGGTGCACCAACATCTCCCCAAGAGGAGAAGGGATTTGGACTTCCGCCAAGGTTACTTCCTTGGTTGGTGGGCTCCATACTTTTCAACTGAAAGATCAACGTGGGAATAACAGGTGATTATGTTCGGCTTAAAATAAATTTTATTAACGACGCTTTTAGACACAAACTTGCTTTTTCATGTTTTAAGAGTCGAGAAAAAGCTAAAGATGACTCTAGTCGCCTTCGATGTTTTAACGAGCCCGAAGTGACAAATGCTCGGATGGACTTTTTCAGTTATAGAGTTTGAAAAAGGCCAAAAGAAACTTCTTTGGAGTTCTAGGCAGAAGGTGTGCCAAACTTTTCGCGAAACCACAGAATACGTTTTACGGTACGGGTGGTCGATCTTCGTGAATGCTGTGTTCACTGCATCGCGATCAGTAGGGCGGTCGACACGGCTTCCTATGGATAAAGGATAATTGCCTATAGGGGTCTCCCAATATATACTCGATGGTACGTGGGAGCACAAGTCCGTATTAGTGCCACCGACTCTAAGGAGGAATCACCCACCTTCGTAGAGATCGACAGTCACTATGTTTAACGACGCCGGAACACATCTCTACCTAGACCTCTATGTGTTTGCGTTATGTTACAAAGCGTTGTTATGTAAATTGGATTTATTTTAATGTTGATCTTGCTTATCAGTTTGCCTTTAAGGATCACCACAAGATGTATACAACAAATTCCTGAATGCAGTTTAAGATGAGAAGCAAACTTTTCAATCTTTCAACTTTGAAAACCTTAACTACTGAGGGAAAAGAAAGGCAAATCTTTTCACACAGATCATAGAGCACACACTAAAATGCAAATTTTTCTTAAATCGTCAAGCAAACAGTCAAATGCAAAATGCACAATGCATGTATTTTCTTTTCCCTTTCTTAATGTGGATGGATACAAAAAGAAAGTGGTTATATAACTTTGATTTCGATTTAAAGCGAAAGTAAACAAGTTTGTCCAAAATCAAAAGACACCTTAAGATTCACTTGCTTAATCACTGGAAATACATGAAATCAAACCATACTAACGAAAGTAAAATGACTAATCAGCTATGGACAGCAAACAAGCTAACTCTTTAGACCAGCAAAATGCCTAACACAGGTTCAGATCTAAGAGGCCAAAAGCATGACTAGTTTACTTTTCGTTATGGGACAAACTACTTAAGGTTTACTTCTTTATGAAAGCAAAAGAGAATGGAGAAAGCACTAACCGTTGCCTTGCGCTTAATGTCGAATCTAAACTCTTCTCTTTGGCCACTTGCTCCTAGCTCTTTGTTCTTCTGCTCGCCCAGCTACAATGAGATCCTGCAAAATAACAAAGAAGGAAACTACAAGAGGCATGCAATCATAACTGGTTCATGGATTAGTGTAAACCAAACATGCAATCATCACAATATATAATTGAAACAAGAGCACATAGAAGAACCTCAATAGCTTTTATTAATGAAGAAATAAAGGTTCTGAGAGTATTACAACCATTGCAGGCTCCAACCCAGCAACACCTCCCAGCAGAAAGAATTGCTCTTCTTCACCTCTCTCAAACAATCACCCAATAACTCAATAATGAAACCAACAGCATATCATTACTTTGCACAAAATTCCAGCCTCCTGAGCTCATAGGAGAGAGCTCAATATATAGATGAATTGAGAAAGGATGAGTCAGCTTGCAACTGATGTGTAGCTGCCTTGTGTCCTCTCTCTCTTCAGTTAATCTTTAGTTGATCTTCAGTTCTTGAGTCCACTTGGTGAACCTTGCTTCCACTTGGAGAAACAAAGCCTCTGACTCATCACAAGGCGAAATCCCTGATCCAAGTGTCATGTTTGGAAGATTCCAAAGCAATGACTCACTGTGCCACTTGTCCTTTCTCGCTCAGCGCAGGTGGCCTTTGTCCCACTTGCTTTGCAATGCAGGTACACCATGGAGCAACTGAGTTTCAGCGCAGAACCCTAGTGGAGCACCTGCTTTGATTTCAGGATTGCTTGTTTTTGAGTGTTTTCAGGTGGAGAACTGATCTGAGAGCTGTTGGTTTGCTGACCTTGTTCCTCTAGGGGTAGGAACATCATGTTTAGGGAACTTTGGATCCCTTGGATTATTGACAATTCATGCTTGTTGCTGTAAGGCACAAAATTGTCTATAACAGGAATGTTGAGTATGCATAGACCACCAAGCTATGCATGCTCATTTGAGTGGTTCCTTTAGAGTGAAAGGATAATACCAGCTAGAGGGGCTTGTGTCTTGGTTGCTATGGTGTGCTAACTTGCACAGTTTGGCACATCGGTAAGTTGAAGGGTGGTGAACTATCCTTTGGATGTTCGTACATCATAAGGACAAGAGCATTACTAAATTGATTTGTTGCGGGACTTAAAATGTCATGTTTTTCTTCTCTTCCTAGTCTAGTAAGAAATATGGTTGTACATCTAGGCCCTAGGAGTTCCTTTGTAAATGGAAGTTTGGGTGTGGTGGGCGTCTGTTATTTCTGGGTCTCCTCATCTTTGTGCTTTCAATAATTTTTCATGGTCCCTGTCGTATTTAGTGTTATTTATTGCACACGTCTATCTCCATGTTTCCATAGGGTTGAGAGAGGTAGTTTGAGGTCTCAAGCTCACTACCTCTGTCATTGGTTTCTCAGCATACTCTATTCAAGAGACACTCTTGTAATCATGTGGGTGCCTATTTGGTGATATTGGTGGAAGAATATGTAATTTCTAATAATTTTTATCTTGTTGAGTTTTGAAGTGGGATTCCCTTATGAAGCTACAACATTTGGGTCGTTGAATTAAATTTATCTTTGGGGTCTGCATTATATAGTGGAATTATTAGATGAAGTGGACATGGCAAGCGAGGCGGGTTACCTCACAAATTCCTGGTTGCCCATGGCAGATAGGTGGGAGAAGTAGAGGGTGATGGGTCGTTGAGGCTATTTCTAAGAGTGAATTGGATCATGAACATATTTCATCACCTATATATGTCGAAGCACCACCAACTTTAGAATCCTTGTAAAAGCAATTGTAGAGTGTTACCACACTACTGAAGGAGGTAGGGAAATAGAGACATGATGATCAGAATGAGGTGATAACATTCATAATGAAATAACAACTTAATAAACAGGAAATTATGGACAGGAAAACTTTACTTATGATGAGCCAAAGATGGACTAATAAGTGACTATATCATATTGAGGGTTAGATTGACCACATAGAGTTGCTTGTTTATGGGGCCCATAGACCCCCAAATATTTTTAACTCTCAGTAGGCACTGGCACCCCCTCATAGTCCTTGATGGATGCTATTTTCATATGTATTCTATGTTTGTTTTGTATGTTGTGTACATTTATTTTCTAAAAAAATCGTAAATTTTGTCACTTTCCTATCATCTTTTGTAACTTTCTCCTAATTCATAAATTTGGTTGGAATGAGGTCGAGGGAGAGGAAAACCTCAATAAAAATTGTCACGATATTTCAAAGAACTAATAGAGGCTATTTGATTGAAAATAAAAATATGAAGGGTAAATTTCCAATCTGGGTTATAACCATAGCTTTAAAACATGGTTAATCTAATGTGTTTCACATGTCGTCTTATCATAGATTTCCATTGAAAATAGTGTGTTGCTCCTTCTTGGAGTTACTTTTTGGATGTTTTGATAAAAGTATAAATTGTTGGAACCTTTAGTGATTACAGAATGTCTATGTGAATTTCAATATCATTTATGACACTCTATGCTACTTTATTTTGTCACATTTTACAATACTTTATTCAATTTCTTTTACCCTCAATTTTTCTTACTATTATATATGAATTTTATGGCTTCTAATTTTTGTCTTAAGGAATTTCTTGTTGTTACTATAAAAACACTTATGAAAACCTTCCAATTCACATCATCAAAGTAGTGATATTGGATTATGCAACAATACATATAATATATTAATCCATTACAACATTTATGACGAAAACAATTATCTTATTCCATGTCTTGATCCATTCTTTGGGAAAATAGTGTCATCCCTATAGTTTTCCAAGTGATTTACAATCATATGATTTAGATGTCCATGATAGTACTTATTCGTAGTACATGTCTGATCCGGATTTAAACAGGAACGCAACAAATTACAGAGATAACCATATAGACAAAGATGCAGCGGAAATAATACTTCATTTCATTAATGCAAAATACTGAAATATGCTACAACCAGAAATGGAAATAAACTAGCTAGGGCGATGGTAGCTTATCTCTGAGAAGAGATGTGGTGGCTACATGCCTCTGAACTGTGTTACAATGAGGCTCGAACGCCTATTTATTGTTGAGAAACAATGGAAAACCCTTAACATTCCAAAACCTAACCGTAGGAGATGAAACGCCAAATTGTGGGCCCCGTTTGGGTAAATTGGTACATCAACTTCTCGGGGTCGTAACTTTGGCATACGATCTCCGTTTGATGCTTACAATAGCTCGTTAGAAAGATCTATTCGAGCACCACCACTTTGGGAGGGGAAAAATTGGTCCATGGACCCATGTTGCCCCTAGATTTCCCAAAAAACGTCATTTAGGGCCTCAAAACGGCTCCAGAAGTTCAGGACCCGAAAAACTGCTAAAAATAGTAAGTTGTGCTACAATTAAGGAAACTGAAAATGTTGAGAGAAACAATGGTGGGGGTCTAGGTGGACATGGCAGGTGGCCACCAATATCCACCTGGATCAATGTCAATCGAATAAATGATTATACTCTCCATATAAATTCAAAATTTATTTATGACTTATTAATTGTGGATATTATTCCTCTTCAATCTAATAATTTATTATACACTTCATATAGATTCGCATTTACTTCTCAATTGAATACAAGTTTGGTTTAATATTTCAAAAAATAGATTTATTTTAATAATTATATTTGAGATAAGTTTTAACTTTTTCTTATTTAATATTTAATTATGAACCAAGAAATATATAATTTTAACTTATTAAATTTATATAATATGAATTTTCTTTTCTTCTTAACACTAAATTTACGAAACAACACAAAACTATTTTAATATCATATCTAGTATTTTAAATATTTTTATTTTTTTACATTTAAAACCATCCTAATCTATTAATGTGATCTCTAAATTCCTAAATACTTTTATTTTTTGAATTTAATTCTATAATTTTTAATATATAGTTTTCAATAATAAATGAATTTAGGAGCCTGTCATTGTATTTTTTTTTGCTTTATTGAAGGGATAACATGTTTTCTTTTATCATTTATTTTTTTATTGCTTTTTCATATTTTATTATAATTTTAGATCTTTTAAGTATAAATTTGTATTTAATTTCAAGTTTTATAAATTTATTTAAATAATTTAAATGGAATAATTTTTTTTTAACAAAATCAATAGTATTTTTTCATTTTAATTACAGTAAATATGCACATATATTTAGTTATATTTTCAAATAAAATAAAAAATGCCTCAAGATGTGAGGTAAGGGCTAATGAGTGCTCCATAGTATCACACACAAGCCATCAAAGGTGTCTTCATGACAATACATCATGACCAAAAAGTGCCCTACCCACCCTTAGAGGAGGAAAAGGGTTGATGTGGAATTAACTAGCTTAAGTGTTAGCACTCCAATGTGATGTACAAGCCCTATCTTGTAATCTTAAGGATGGTCATCATCATCTATTGGCTGGATCAACTCATTTGTATCAAATAGTGTCAACACCATGCTATAAGAACCCTAGGTTCATTGACCAAATCATTAATATCTCCAATGCTAACCATCATGGGCTCAATGTTGTAGCATTTGGGGATTCATTGTAGTGACAAGAATTATATAAATCCCTAAATTAGTATAATTCTCTATCCTAGGAAGGAAATTCTACACCATCAAAAATAATCTCTCTCTCTCTCTGCTTTCAATAGTACAAGTTTTACTCAATTACTCAAGAGGTGGGGAAATCACCTATAGAATTTTCTACTACTAGGATGTCGAACATCTCACAAAATATCCTAGAGGACCATACTTAATGTTAGATACACAAACAATACTTTGAACACAATCATCAACATCAAGTATCTAACTAAACCAAGTGTCATGTTGTTGTTTCCTCTCTTATATTTGTGATGGATAGTTGGATAACCCTATTATGTGTTTCTAGCCCAGAAGGGGATGTTGTAGGTCCCAATCAAACTCATTGGTCCATGTGTACGTGTAGA
The DNA here is from genome assembly GCA_031772625.1 of Pinus tabuliformis. Taxonomy (NCBI): domain Eukaryota; kingdom Viridiplantae; phylum Streptophyta; class Pinopsida; order Pinales; family Pinaceae; genus Pinus; species Pinus tabuliformis. The sequence goes on along the minus strand of CM062820.1, from coordinate 446,759,785 downwards.
TGGTGGTAATATATTGGGAAAGACTTCAGGGCTAGGTCCCATACCCATGTGACTAGCTGATGGTGATCTAACATCTATAGTGTACATATGTAAGTAGGGACTAGTAATGGAGGCACTAGTTACCCCTTTTCTTAGAATTCTATTTCAATTCCTCTAGTAAACAATTTACTTCTTTATAATAATGATTTGATATCATTGGATACTTCGCAAGCCTAAATTTTCATCTGATAGATTTATATTTGTTACCCTAAAAGATGATCTGGTTTATTCCTCATTTGGGTTGGGAAAATACAAGAGTTTATCTTTATTACGGTAGCATTAAGTGCTCTAAGAAGTGAGTGATGACTAATGGGGCAAGGTAGAGATCATACTAGGATTTGCCCGAAGTGCTAAATAGTGTCCCAACCATCTCTTGCATTTGTTTATTTTATTTTTTTTATTATGGCCTTATTTTATTTCCTCATTCTTTTAGTGGCATAAACCTCTAGGGTAATGCTTTCCAACCCAATTTGAAGGATGAGAATGAGAGAGTGGAAATCACCAGCAACAATTACCACCTTCATAAAGAATGCATTTTAAATAGAGGGAATAATGGAATGTGTTATGTATGGAATACCATAGGTATGCGACTTCAAAGTGTGTTTTCCTAGTAGTTTCATTCAATTGTAGCCTCTACAATAGTGCCTTTCTGAGAAGGTGCATGAAACCTTTTTCTACCTCAATATCTTTGGATGTTAATTGACATACAAAGTTAAAATTTTCTTGGAAATTGTAAATCTAACTAAGACTGCATGAATGAATGATATTAATTATTTTGTGAACATTGAGAAGTTTGACCATGTAATTTCCCTTTTTTTGAATGGTCACTAACTGAGTAGCCAATTTGATTCCCATAGGCTATAGAAGGAAAATGACAATCAATTAAATAAATTGTTCGGGTATCATTCAAGTGAAGAGAGAAACGTTTAGAAGTGATGATGAACAATTAAATCAAAGGGTAAGTGATTATGGGAAAATTAATAAAATAATTATAATATCCCTTTATATTATTGAGTAGGAAAGATATAGAAAGGTGATATTCATGGTATTTTAATGACCCATGCTATTGAATCATCATATTATGATGAACAAGTTAGAAAAGGAGAATTGGAGCGAATTTTTTAACCTATATTGGTTATTATATTTCATACTTTATTTGAGAGCTCTCAGAGCGTAGGTGTAAGGAAGAGAGCCTAATTAAGGATTTTTATTTAGAGCTAAAACCAACCGCCCTATATGGTTAAGGTGAGGGATCATGGAGAGGTTAAATTACCGTAGAAACCAATTTTATTTTTGGATAAGTTGTGTTATTGAAACAACAGAGTTTATTTATGGAGAGGAAAAGTTTATTAAAACAAATGAGTTTATTTATATAGAAGTTGAGTTTTTCTAGTGGGGAGTGTTATGCTATAGAAGTACCAAGCTACTTTATGAAGGATGTAATTCTTGTGCATAAATCACTTCCACATTAGCCCTATTAGCCACACTTATAGCCAAATTTCTTAATTACTCATAATTTCAAAATTTTGTAATAATGCAGTGATTGCCATGTATTTTTATTCTCCAAATTAATAAATAAATTGGCTAAGTTATTGTTGTTCATACTTTGAGTAAGGTTTTCATATTTGGAACAATGAAAATGTTTGAGTAAATGTCTTTACCATAAATATTCTCTTCCTTCAATAAAAAATGTTTGAAGAAACATTTTCATGCAAAGTGTTTGTGAAAATGTATGAAAGATAATTTTGAGAATTATTTCAAGATTCATTGGCATGTTTTAGTTGGTGATATTAAGTACCATGATCATGTAGTTTGACATAATGAATCATTGCAACCACCTAGAAACAATGAAAAATAGGCATTTTTAGATCGAAATTAATATTATAGTAGAAACAATGCATAAGGATGGTTCATAGACGCGTTGGATTGTTAGTGTGTCTATGAGAGTGAGAGGGGAGGGCATCCATATATGCCTCTACAATAATGTGATGTAATGAAAAGCATAAGGCATGACCCACTAGATGGTGGCTCCAATCATTTTAAGGACCTACAACAATTTTTTATATGTGAATGTACCTTAAGGACAAATTAAAGCCATTTACATTGATCTTCTCATTTTATTTGAATATAATTGTGGCCAAGAAAAACATCCGTGAATGTGAATATATCACTACAATTGCATTCATTAATGATTTGGTCAATCAATGGCGCTGGATAGTTATCTTTTGGTAATTCACTATTGAGGTCCTTTGGATGACAAAAACATGAATTGTACCATTTTTTTGTGACAAGAACATTGTTGGAAATTGATTCCTTAGGGCATCATAACATTATTCAGTTTTTTCATTATTATTAATTAGCATATGAACTATATAGAAATAAAAATAACATCACCATCAATGCAATGGAACATGAAGGAATAATAGAAGAAAAGCATGCACACCTAGAGACACTAGGATTGCTCGGAGACAAAGGCAAAAACCACTATGGGGAGAACACCTTGCAATATTATTCTAACAAATTGTCGTAAAATGATTGAGTAAAAGATAGTACAATGATCCATATCTTCACACTAATTAGAATATCCGTGAAATGCATCTAAAAATCAAAATGCTCTTTCAAATAATTGTAATGTATTGTCACTTCCTGTAGCTTACTTTCGAACACTTCTATCACTGAGCAAAATCATGGAAATACTCAAATTTCATCTTGGATTCCCGATCCAAGGGAGTAAGAGTTGTGTGAGAGACTATGAAAGACAGGGTCACTCTCCGTGAATTGCATAATATTGAATATGGTGTTTTTGTCACTCCTATACCATTATGTGTGAACAATGGGGACCAAACCTACCCAGAATCCTAGTCTCTCTCATGAAGACTCAGTGCGAGTGTCCAAGGACCCAAAGACACCCTTATTACCATTGTGTTCTAACTTGTAGAGACCCAAATGCTAAGTTCTATTCCAACGAATTTGAATCAAAAAACCCTAGTTCTATGCGAGCTTCATCATGAATTTTCAAACCCTTGAGTGAGCTTCCAGACCTATGGATGTGTGTCCAATAGAGCTTGAGGCATATTCTATTTACAGGCTTCCATGAGGGTCCACTTTACCTGTCCATTGGTACATGTGCATAGGGCGAACCTAATCTGAAATAATTTTATGAATACAATAATTCAACTCAACTTCTGCTTGCCCAAATGAGGTGATATTTAAGTCAAGTTTGGTCCTCTCAAAAAGAGGAATTTGATGTCATCATCATATCCATCAAATAAATGTTCCAAAGTGGAATTTGACCAATGTTTCATATTTTAACACTCCCTCTCAACTAGGGAGGATTCCACCTACCAATATCTAACCATCAATAAACATGAGATACGTCCCATCTCAAGTATCTCATCATATGGAATAATCAATGTACATCTATTTATAATTCCTGCTTCTCAACTGTTCTTGATCAGATGATGAATATTCTCGAATCTATAAGAAGAATAATTTTCCACCAGAGGGGAGCTTAAGCTACGACCCTCTATTCATCAGGCTACGCCTTAGAATCTCTATCAGCAAGCTAACACCCAGAATATCTATCGCAGGGATACTAACTGGAATACCAGTAAATGGGCTTTTACTCATAAATATGTCAATGGGATACTACCTGGAAATATGCCATTAGGCTACTGCCTGGAATCACCATTGGGTTACTACCTGGAAATAAGTCATTAAACTACTACCTAGAAATGTCATTGTAAACTTCGAAAAATAAAGTTTGCATCTCCGGTTCCCAACCTTTGAGAGGGTACAAGATTAAAGTAGATTTATGATAATTCCACCTAGATATGCCATGTGTCAACTCCAAACTAAATAAGAAAGGAATTGGACATCTCTTTTTTTTTATTAACACAGTATTAATAATGTTTTGATCATAATTTTCATTTTCAATCACCCATATATATATATATATATATATATATATATATATATATAGATAGATAGATAGATAGATAGATAGATAGATAGATAACATTGAGATATTGATTGATGCTACGCCCACACAAAAATATTTCATATGTCAACACCAAGTCAAATAAAGAAAGAATTGCACATCTCCTTTATTTTGAGATACACACCATTAAATTTTTATAACCATAAGTTGTTATTTTTTCAATTATTTTATATAATATATCCACCGTCCACATCTAATCTTATTTTTTTATTAATATGATTTTAATGATGGTATTAAATTATGAAGGAATTACACATCCCCATGATGCCATAAATTAGCAAGAACATATTAATTAAATGAGAAATATACTTCATTTTATTTATTTATAGTTGACATTCAATTTCTTTTAGTTGTTAATATTTCCTAAATGCCATGTGTAAACATTGTATTAAGGATTAAATAAATTTCACATCTTCTTTATATTATAGAATGCAAATTAGTTATTAACACAAGAAAAAATATTTTACAATGAATTAGTTTCTCTTTATATATGTCAAGTTGATATAGAATTATTTTTATTTAAGGTGCACATTAAAATATGTTATATGTTATCAACATTAAAATATTTCTTTATTTCTCTTTGTATATAAATATGTATATAATTGATATTGAAATATATTAAAATATATTAGTTGATATGAATATTCAAATATCTCATCCAAGTTTTGTATTGGAATGCTTTTAAATAAAGAAATTACACATATTCCTAATATTCAAAAGAAAAAGATATAATAATTTCTATTAAATTATGTTATATCACACAAATTGACATAAAATTATGTTAATTATTATGTACATTGAAATATTTTGTTTGTTTATAATTATAATATAATTATGATTTTAAATGTCATGTCTCAATTTCATCCAATTATACATCTTCATTTTTAGCAAAATGAGATTTAATTTTTTTATCATTATTAATATTTTTTAAGCATATTGATGTATATAGTCCTTATTAAAGAAAAAAGAAATTTGGTAGATTTGGTTAGGAATATCGTCATGATCATTGCAATGAATTTAGCTAGCCAATAATCAACATTCTTTTCAGGTAACAAGTAACTATCTTTATGAGAATATATTATCGATTAACACGTTAAAATATATTATAATTGGACCACGTTTTGGTATGTTTTCCTAGAACATTTTAAGTCAATTTTGATTGAAATATGATAAATATTTTATGCAATATGAATGGTTTAATTCACTTATATATTCAAAAATTCATTTTAAAAGTGAAGAAATCTCAATCTTACTTAAGAATATATGATCTAATCTAGCGGGAAAGAGAAAAACATTTATATTCTAAATTAATTTTTGAAATGTAACAATATACTTATATGTAAGATAAACATAAACTATCTAAAAACATTATCAGTAAAACTATCATACTTCTAAACTGTATATTAAATAATGAAATCACTATTACAAATATTGGCGTAATGTCTTCAACAATAAAAATAATATATTTAAAACTAGAAAGAAAAATGAAATTGTTCTTTCAGATAGCCCACGGGGTTTTGGATTGATGGTGAATAGGCACACTGTTAAGGCACTCCTTGTGATAGGAAACTGGCTCAAATGCACCATGGGTGCTTACCTACCAAAAAAAAAAAATATCTTTCAGATGAAAAGGATCTCATAATTATAATGGAATAAATCTATTTCGTTTTTTTTGAGATATCATTATTACTAGTATACATATATTTTATCTTTAAATTTATTATGAGCTAAAAGGAATATGAAATGTTTTAATTTTCCTTGTCATTTTTAGTGCACAATAAATCTAGAGTTAATATAGATTTATGATGTTCCTAAATATACCTTGTGCCTATTTGTTTTAAGCACAAAATGATGCATACTTCTTCCTCATATTAGGCAACATATTATTAAAATGTTTTCACCATATATATATACATATATAAACGATTAAATCACATATTTTTTTATATTAAAAAAATTAGAAAAATATATATTTTTTTCTTTTTCTTTTCAAATTAATGTTTTTCTCTTTTAGTACATATCTAAGAGATATCAAAATATATTATTTATTTATGATAAAAATTAAAATGTTTTTTACTATGTTAAATGTCATGTTTATCTTAGCCACAAACCTTGTGTGTGTCAAGTTGAACATCAGCTCGTGCTTCTAGGAAATAACTTACCGGGCTTGAAAGTGAAAGTCGAGTGAAGGAGAAATTATTTGTTGTAGCTAGGAACTAGTTTAAGCTCTTTGAAATTTGTTTTTCTTTTTTTAATTTCCAGTTATTTTTTTAAAATGTATTTAGATTTTTAAATTCTTATTTTTACAGTAATATTTTGAAAATATTTTCATGTATGGAAACTTAATTAGTAGTAACAATTAAAAAACAAAAAACAACCCAACCAAAAATCCTTACTATATAGTGGATCTTAATTAATAATAATAACTGGAAAACAATTGCAACAAAAGTTTAATCATATAATTAAATCTAATTATTAATAATAATTAAAAAGCAAAAAACAACTAAATAAAAAATACTCCAAAATGATAGGAATAGAAATACGAAAAGTTGACAATTACCTAAAAGATAAATTCAAAAGGTAAATTATTTTTTTGAAATAATTAACAACCAAATCCATTACTTAATAATAAAGTTGAGCTGGCTGAGTAGCCAAATTATTAATAATAATTAAACAAAAACACATAAAAAAATCCAAAATAATGGAAATTCAAATGTGAAAAATGTTGACGTTTATGTAAAAGACAAGGAATGTAACATTCTTTTTGAAATAATTAACCACCAAGTCATTTACCTTATAATAAAGATGAGTTGGTTGAAAAAACCTATCCATTGGAAGGTGTGGGAGACAGAGACCTCGGTAAAAAAATTAATTATGATGGATGAGTTGGACAAACACTTCTACATATTGGAAGAAGTGGGTGTAGGCCTATACTATATCTGTTGATCTAGAAAACTTGTTTGTGTGAAGCGCCTCAATTTGGTGTCTGGTTTCTGTACTTTTTCGTAGAGACTAATCCTTGAGCCCGAGAGGGGAGCCTATGTCCCTCTGAAAGGTGACTATACCAATACCAGTCATGTTGTACCTTATGTCATCCCCTAGCTTGATGTGCATATGGAGATATTTCTCCTCCAGGTCACTAAAAAAATATCTACACCCTATCATGTGGAAAAATTCACCTGAGTCCAGGTACCACATGCCCCCCATCACTATGTTGTACATGCATGTGATAAGAGTAAAGTCAAGGTCAAAGTGTGAAGCAAAGGCTTCACCCGCTACTCCTCCTAAGGTCATCTTGCTTACATTTTTCTGTGGGCACTTCATGGCATAGTGTCTGTAATCATGACAATGGAAGCATTTATTTTTTGAAGAATCATTCTTCTTTCCCCCTTGGCTGGATTCTGGTTTGGTTTGAGATTTCTTCCCTTTTCCCTTCTTTCCCTTTCCAACCAATGAAAAGTTTTCTTCTTCCTTGCCATTGGATGACATCCTATCTCGGATATTTTTCCTTATTTCCTCTTGTACAAAACCATACCATAAGTGTTTCCAATTCGGTGGTTTCTCCCTCTTGTTCACTTAATCTTGATAGTTATGCCAACACCTGGGAAGGCCCAGAAGGGCTATGCTTACTAATTCATCCTTTAAAACAGTAACGCAAACTCCTGCAAGCTCATCAAAAACTTATGTGAACCTCCTCAGATATTGGAGGATAAAGTCATTCTTCTACATCTTGATATTTCAAAGTATCATCCTTGAGCACCAACTTTTTGTGGTCACTACTATTCTCGAATAAATTTTGTTTGGGCACGGGATCATCCAAGGGAAGTTTTGGGGCTTAGAACCTAGATTTTGGTCAAAGATTGTAATTCCGCTATAAATACTCTGTATTTTGTCAGCGCGGAGCACGTAGTTTGTAAAAGAGTGATAGGGTTGTCCGCCCTTAGTTTTGTTATTGTAATGGCGGCTGTAGAATTCTACCAATGGTTCGTGGACCATGGGATTGTATAAATAGAGTGAGGTGCTAAGTATTTAAGAAAAAAATTATAAGAAAAGATGAACATATGATGTAGGCAAGATATATTTGTGGATTCAAGTCTAGTTTTGGGTCGTAGAGCAGGAGAAGGCTCCATAGCTAAGTTTGCAGAGGTCTAGTAGTCCACAGCTAAGTTCGTGGACCCCTGCAGTTGAGTGCATAGGGCGAGTCAAATCTGTAACAGTTGGAAGTATTAATAAAGAGAAGTTCCCTATCATTTTTGTGTATTTATTTCATGTTTTATGCATCTGATATCTTGGGTATGAAATTCAATTTTAATACTTATATGATGCACAAATGTCTATAATTGTATTGATTAAGTGAATGCAAGATAGATTATCTATTTACGCGTAGTTAACTATGATCTGTTAAGAAGATAAGTAAGAGAATGCTTCTGCTGGTATCAATTCCTAGTATAAGAAAGGTGACATCAAAGCTAATAAAATTCTAATTAATGGTTTGCAAGATTATTTACTTGGTTATGTTGGTAGCTTGAAGAAGTTTAAGGACATTTATGATAATTCGCTTGGGATGTATCAAGTGAACAACTTGAATCACATCCTTTCCTTAAAGAACAAACTCAAGGACTTGAAGATGAACAAGTGGGAATCTATGTAATCCTTTGTCACAAGTGTATCCCATGTAAGGGATCAACTACAAACCATTGGTGAGCTTATATCTAATAGAGAGTTGGTTATGGTCAGTTTACAAAGTCTACCTCCTATTTGGAAAACCTTCATCACTACCATTAATACCAATAATCAATTACCAACATTTGATGCACTGGTTTGAAAATTCACTAAGAAAGAAACTTGAATCATCTCGAGAGGGAGGATTCAACATCATGAAGAAGGAGAGCTATATGTTTTTGTTTCTCAAGGTAAGAAAAGGAAAAGTAAAGCAAGTCCACCTAATACAAATAATATTTCTCTAACATTTAGGGACTCTAGTGGAAGGTCATGAAAGGATAGGGATATGTCCAAGATTGAATGCTATAATTGTCACAGGTTTGGCCAATATTCTCAAGATTGTCGAGAAAGAGGAATGCTCCAAGGTCAAGGTACAAAAACAATTGTGGCTTCAAAAATAGCAAGTTCAATAATAGAAGAAGAAGCGATGATCAAAGAGGAGGAGATGATAGAAGAATAAGAGATGCTATAGATGATCGTGAAGAAGACCATCATTCTAAACAAAGGTCAAGGAACTGAAGGTATGAAAATAATGTAGGTGTTATTCAATCTAAAATTATAGCTATTTCCACTCTTTCTAGTTCTTCCCCTCTAAATCTATAGTTGTTAACACACTTTCTAGTTCTTCCCCTCTTGATTCATATTATAATTGACTGGTAGATAGTGGGGCCTCTAGACACTTCTCTGGGTATAAGGAAGTCCTCTCAAATCTGGTTGAGAGGGAGACAAGTTTGAAAATTATTCTTGGGGACAACTCTACATATCTAGTGAAGGGCTTTGGTTCTCACAAATTTCATTTTGACTCTAGGGATTCTTTTTTCTACATGAAGTAATGTATATTCTAGGATTAAAGAAGAACTTGGTATCCATTTCTTCCTTGGAAGACAAATGGATGAGATTAGCTTTCATAAGAGGAAAATTCCTCACGTGGCCTATGGAATCAGATATGAGGGATGATTTTACCTTGGGATCTAGAATTGATAGTCTATGGATTCAACGGAAGAAATCTACTCACAATGGTCCATCACACCAATCATTAAAGTGATCTCTGACATAGAAGGTTGGCACATCTTCATTATCAAGCCCTAATGAAATTGAAGAAGCTAGTCTTTGAAATACTAATGTTCAAGCTAGTCATGATGGTGTATGTCTTGGATTTGTGAGCAGAAAGAAGTGGAAATAAGACAAGGGGACCATTCCCCTCCAACAAGAACAAGTCTGGTGACATTCTTCAACTAATTGATTTTGACCCATGTGGACCCATTCATGTGCATTCTCTTCATGGCCATTTCTACTACATAACCTTTATTGATGATTTCTCGAGGAAGACATGGTTATACTACTTGAAAAACAAGGATGATCCTTTTGATATGTTCAAGGACTTCAATACACTAACATAAAATCAAATAAGGAAGAAAATGAACGACTTCAAGTTTGAAATTAGTGGAGAATATGTATCAAATGAGTTCATTTACTTTTGCAAGCAAGTTGGAATCAAGAAGGAAACTATTGTAACTTTTAATCCTGAGTAGAATGGAGTGGCTAAAAGAAAAAATAGTTCCATTGTGGAAGCTTCCCAAGTTATGCTACATAATAAAAACTTGTTGAAGTTCCTTTGGGGAGAAGCAACAAATACAACAATATATGTTCAAAAGAGGGCTCCTAATCAAGCCTTGGATAAAAAAATTCCCAAAGAAGAATTCACAAATGTGAAGCCCGACATCAGACATCTCTGGATATTTGGTTCCTCTATATATTTCCACATGCCAAAGGACAAGAGGAACAAATTGGAAGCCACCAAAAATAATGGTGCATTTGTTGGATACTATAAAAATTATAAAAAAATTATAATATATATAGTCAAAGAAATATCGATTTTAGTTGGGATGTAACATTTGATGAAGATGCTACCCTTGTGAAAGAAAGGGTCCTTCCTCCACCTTCACTTGTCGAGAAGAAATATGATGATATGGACCTACTAGAAGATTCTTTTGTGCCAAAATATTAGAAGGAAATTGTTCATAATCCCATGGAGCATATGGACCCCTTAGACTCTCCTCCAAGTGATCCACCTGCCATGAAAATACCATTGTGGCTTTGTGATACTTTACGCGATGTTGAGAGACATGTTCATGCCAAAGCTACCTTTAGAGAAAGAAATAAACCATGTTGATATCATGGATATGTTGTAGCCATGGACACTATCATTCAACTTGAACTGACCTCTTTTGAAGAAGTTGTGAAAGAACAAGTTTGGAAGAATTCCATGGCTAGAGAGTATGAATTGATTATGAAAAATGATGTATGGGATGTTGTTTCAAGGCTTAAAGGAAAATATGTTGTGACTTAAAAATTCCTATACAAATTCAAGCATGGAGCTAGTGGAAGCATTGAGAAGTATAAAGTGGGGTTCATGGCTATAGGTTTATCCCAAAACGAGGGTGAAGACTATGATGACATATTTTCTCCCATTAACTGCTACGTTACCATTAGATCAATTGTTGCCCTGTTGCTAGTCAAGGTTGGAAATTTCACTAGATGAATGTCAAGACGACATTTCTTTATAGCATACTACAAGAAGAAGTATATGTTGAGCAACCCTAGGGATTTGAAGTGAAGGATACAAAGACTCATGTTTGCATGTTGAAGAAAGCATTATATTGCTTGAAGACAGTCTAGAAGTTATTGGAAATATTTGGAATGACAGAATGGAAATCCTTGGCCACCATGATGGAGATAAAATTCAAGAATTTTATGTAGAGATGTTGTTGAACCTAATTTTGTGAATCCTTCTGAGTATCAATAGTTCATTAGGGCATTGATTTTCCTTGTGAACATTGGTCCAGTCATATGATTTGCAGTAAAAAATTTGATTCAATTCATGACTCATCCCCTTCATGCACATTGGGTCACTCCTAAACACATATTGAGATATTTGCATGGGATGATTAAACTTGGTCTCAGATACACTTCTGGAGATGTGAGATTGCATGGATACACTAATGTTGACTTGGATGGAAACATTACTAATAGGAAGAGCACATGAGGGTGCTATTTTAGCTTGGGGTTTGCTACGATATCTTTGATGAGTAGAAAACATAATTATGTAGCCTTGAGCATGGCCAAGGTAGAGTACATTGTTGCTAGCATGGCTAGATGTGAGGTAGTTTTGTTGAGAAGGCTCTTTAAAGAGCTATTTAATCACGTCCTCAATACTATAGTTATATATTGTGATAACAAGAGTGGGGTTCGATTTATAGATAAACTTGTGTTTCATGATAAGTACAAGCATATTGATATAATGTTCCACTACATTTGAGACATGGTTAGGTTAGACATTGTTCATTTTTATGAATTACATCTTGTTAAAGTTCATTAATTTAATATTTATACTATGTATTGTGGATTGATTATTATTATAGACTAACATGTATAGATTCTATCATAAATAAAGGAAGGATTTTCATTTGGTTTATGAAGATTAAGGTTCTCTTCAAAAATCAAATTGATAGGAAGATCAAGGTGTTGAAGACTAATAAACATAACGAGTTTTTGTTTTTCTATATTCTAAAATGTTGTATAAGGACAATGATACATAAAAGCATAAAAAAACTCTATATGCCCCTTATAACACATGAATAGGACTTTGATGGGGTTTTTTTAGTGTATGCTCAGAGGATCCAAGTTAGAATAGAAATTCTAGATAAAAGAAATTATATTGTATGTTACCTAAATAAGTTTGTTGCACTAACTCTTTAGGAAGATGCCCAGATTAGGGTCTCATTGTCTTAATTAAAAGAAAGCCATTGATTTAGCATATTCACATTTTAGTTGCATGGTTTACCTACCTAAGGATGAATTTTTGAAGTAATTCTTGAAAAGAATTAGTAATTCTTGCAAATCTATATGATTTCAAATAGTTATTTTTTCTCTAGTTTAAGGATTTTAAGATATAAATTGGTTCACTATGCATATTAGTGATAAGATAGTCGTCATTTTTTTTTATATATAGGGGGGAATTTTGCTAGGATATTAGATAGACTAAACATATGAAGAATCTATCTATTCAATAACAAATTTATAACAAGAGTCCTCCATTCAAAAATAATTGATTGTAATAGCTTTCATCGTCCATGGCTACCTACCATGATTAGGTGATTGGGTGATGAAGAAGATGGGAAAGCACTCCCAATATCAAATTTTCACATTTATAACAAGATTTCTCCATTAAAAATAATTGGTTGTAACATATTTCATATTCCATGGCTAGCTACCATGATTAGGTGATGAGGAAGATTCTAGACCATGGGCAACTCTCACTAGTTGTGGTGGAAAGGTGGAAATCAAAATAATTTTTGATAATGACTAACAAAATGTAAAATTTCAAGAAAACTAGTTGTATCCCATATTCTTTGAACTTGCAACTTTCATTAGATATTGGAATATAAGGTTTTCATTTCAAAATTTAGAAGTTCAGAATTACAATCTGCTATCGATATTTTTTATGTATTTCCTCTTTGTGGGTTGATGATTATGCATGGCTAAATATAACTACATGGGTGGTATAACTATATTTTACTCTAGTTATCATAAATTTTATGTATATAGGTTGGATAGGTTCATTTTTATGTATTTCTTCTTTTGTGGGTTTATATATTAACATGTATATATTCATTTGTGGGTTGATGATTACGCGTGGCTAAATATAATTACATAACTACATGTCTCACATGACATAACTATATTTTCAACTAGTTATCATAAATTTTATATTTATAGGTTGGGTATGGTTCATTTTTATGTTTTTTCTTTATATTTTACTCTAGTTATCATAAACAAAGAAATAGATTTTATATTTATAAGTTGGATATGGTTCATTTTTATATATTTCATCTTTATGGACCTCTTAGGATATAGCTATATTTTTACTCTAGTTATCATAAATTTAATATTTATACGTTGCATATGGCTCATTTTAATGTATTTATTCTTTGTGGGTTTATAGATTAACATGTATATATTCATTTGTGTTTTGGTGATTATGTGTGGCTAAATATAACTACATGCTTGGCACGATACAACCATATTTGATTCTAGTTATCATAAATTTTATATTTATAGGTTGGATATGGTTCATTTTTATGTATTTCATCTTCGTGGGTTTATAGATTAAATTTTATATTTATAGGCTCGATATAGTTATTTTTATGTATTTCTTCTTTGTGGGTTTATAGATTAACATGTATGTATTCATTTGGTTTATCAAGTTTTGAAAAATCGAATTGATAAGAAGACTAATAAGCATAATGAGTTTTTGTTTTGAAGAATTTGAAATCTTGTATAAGGACATTGATTCATAAAAACATAAAATCATAAGATGGCTCTATATGTCCCTTTGAAAATTGTAGTTGTAGAACACATGAATAGGACTTTGATGGGGTTGTTTTAGAGTATGCTTGAGTATCCAAGTTAGAGTGAAAATTATAGATAGAAGCCATCTTTGTCGTATGCTATTTAGGACCCCTATTAGGGTCTTACCAAAATGAAAGCCGTCATCTGAATCAAAAGAAAGAAGTTGATTTAGCGCATTCACATGTGAATATGGATAAAGATAATTTCTTGAAGTTGAAGAAAATAGTAGTGAAATGTATGGCCATTAATTATATGGGTTGATGATTGGTGTGTAGATGAGAACCTTATACAAGTATAAGAATATTATTTTTAAAAAACTATAAAGTCTTGTCCCATAGTGCATACATAGCTAGAATAATAGGGATTAGAAAAACACACTCTATCTGTTATAGTTGCATACATAGCTAGAATAGGGGTTAGAAAAACACACTATATCTGTTAGTTATTTCTAACCTGATAGATCTACTAAAACTATGCGCATTATATATTTTATTATTATATAAAAATACATAATATAATTATATTATCATTATTAATTTATAAAAGAGATATATATAATAAAATATAATTATATTCTATATATAGAAAAAATAACTAACATAAATTATATAATGTAAGAAAACTATTTTGAGATCAAATATTTAATTTAAACATAAATAAATGAACCAAGAAAAATATTGTGATATAAAATATTTAATTTAAACATAAATAATGAGGGACATATAGTTTTATGGCACTTCAATTTGTATGAGTATTGGACTTTGCACTAGTTTTAGAAACACTTATAATTTTTTAAAAACATTTATAATTTTTTAATACAAGGTAGTGTAAGACAATTAATTTTTTTTGGATAGCTCAATTTCTTTTGTTTCTTTTCTTAAATGTATTTATTTTCTTAAATGTAACTAGATATAAGATTTTTTAACTTCTTTGGAACAAGGTCATACTTTCACCAGGGAAGTTTCCAAATAAAGTAGAGCTCTTGAACATTGCTCATCTCTAGAGAAATTGGGAAAGACAACCAATGAACTCCAACATTGTACATGAATTTAAATAAATAATAAAATTGTTGGAACCTACTTTCTACCATTTTTATTGTGAATTTTAAGTAAATTTATGAGGATTTATTGTGAATTTTAAGTAAGTTTATGAGGATTTATGGATGGAAATTTTGAAGTTGTGTAAACATATTACCAGTGCTTTAAAAAAATCAAAAAGTTTTGGGAAGAATTTTTGCAAATTACTCTTAGTATTATCCCAAAGCCTACCTGTCTCTCAAATTTTCAATTGAACACCGGTGTATATAAAATATATTTCCTAAAGGCACTGAAAAATCACCCTAAAGGTACGGAAAAATAAAACAATGATCACCTGCAACTCCACTTTCTATTCATCTACATATCAAAATGTCAAATCATCCTTCAAATTATCATTTTGTTGCTTCTTTGCACCAAAGCATCCAACTACCGATGAAGGGTACCTATTCCTTCTAATTGCCTCAGTTCATTCTTTCCCCTCAAGAAAACGAATTACGTCATTCTTTCGTTGATCAAACTCGGTGACTGGATGCAGGATGTATTAAGACTCGAACATTAGAGGTGGGCAAGGAAGACTGAAAGCACCGAGGGTAGTGAGAACTCACTCAGATGGACAAACAACCTTCTCATTGAACTTACGGGCAAGCGTGGGCCTCATGCCACCCCTCACCAGCATGAAGGCCACTTGTTTGCTTGCCATTTTTTATTTTATATAATTTTTATCATATGTAGAGTTTGGTTTTTTATTTTTTATTTAAAATAATACCAGAAATAGTTTTTTTGTTTGTAGATTTTAATTTCTTTTAATCTATTTAAATATTTCTTGTATATAGAATTAGGGTATATTTTTTATATAAATAATTATAATGTTGTATAAAATGTATTAAATAATGTTATATGTGTTTTTATATATCTAATAATGTTAAAATTAGGAATTTTTTTTCTTTTATATGTGAAATACATTTTAATTTGTTTAAATAGTTCTTGTATATAGAATTAGATTATTGTATATTTTTTATTTCAATAGTTTTTTGGTTATATATTAAAAAGAAAAGAAGGGTATTAATTAATTAATTAAACAAATCAAATCATAAGAGTTAAGGCTAATATTTTTATTTCAATAATTTTTTTTCTTATATATAAATAGAAAAGAAAAGAATGGGGGATTAATTAATTAATCAAATAAACTCATAAGAATTAAGACTAATGTTGATGAGCTAGGTTTAGGGTTTACATGTCTTACAACTGTAAAACATTTGAATATTTTCCACCTCCAACTCCAATATTTTTCCACAACTTCATTTTAAGCTTTATTTTGACCAACCTATGGCCACCTCTTTTGGGGAAGGGGGTGTGGCCCCCTCCTACCACAGTGTAGTCTCTAGAGATGCCAGAGTGTATTATCTAGAGATGTTAATTCTAGGAAGAAGGTGGGAGTAGTAGAACCTTATCAATCCCCCCACCAGGAAATTCATCACAAGGAGGTCGAAAATATGCCAAAATCTTGGGAACTCAATGGAAGAATAATAGATCAAGCCACTATGTTCCAAAAGTCCTTCAAATCCTGAGATACTAGTTCATGTAATATAAAATTGTGGAGCACATATAATCCATGCAAAACCACACTTTAATATGAAAACTTATTGGTTCTTAGCCACTAAAATGTCTCATAACATGGACCAAGGCTAAATGGAAGCCAAAAGTGCATATTCATTTGCAGATTGGAGCCAAAGGTTTTATTATGAATATGTTCATTAATTTAGAGGATTGTTCAAGGGTATTTGAGAATTGCCCTTATTTTCTTAAAAATGCTTGTCTCTCAATGCCTTGTTTCAACTGAGATAAAGAAAAAAATTTAGCTTCTCCTATATGGGTAATATTGGATGCTATATCAATCAAATATTGGAAAGAAGGTATCTTGGTGGGCATTGGAAATACCATTGGAAACTATGTAAAATCCATAGAAATAAACAAATGCAAGGGGTGCATTGCTTATGCTTGGATATGGTACATGAATGTCTCGAAGCCACTATTGGAATCTATAGTTATCTTCCCTCATGATGAGGATATCATACAACCCATTCATTATGAGCATATCATGTTTTTTTGTAGAAGGTTCCATTAATATGCCTACCTCTAGAGGGAATTCCCCCTCACCAATACCCGCAAGCCAAAGAAGATAGTCATAAGCACTAATAAAAGAGGTTTTAATAATTGCCACGAAGGAGGATGACCCACAGGCTCTAAAACCCTAGCCCTAAGGGGCCCCTTCAGTCAAAAAACAAATATGAAGTCCTAGTAGAGCAATAAATTAATTAATCAAATCAATTAATACTTGTCAAGACTAATACGCTCGAGTTTTCGTGAAATAGTAAATTTGATGAGCTAGGTTTAAGGTTTACATGCATTACAACCGTGAACCTTTTCATATTTTCCATAACCGAGTCTAATATGTTTTCACGAAACAGTAACTTTGATGAGATAGTTTTAGGGTTTACATGCATTACAACCATGGAATCTCTGCATATTCTCCATAATCGACTCTAATATCTCTCTAGGACTTCATTTTTAGATTTATTCTCATCAACTTATGGTCTCCTCGACCACCACAAACGGTGTGACTCCCCTCTTACCACAATGTAGTCTGAGGAGATGTTAAGTATAGGAAGAAGGTGGCAGCAACAACACCTCATCATTGATTCCCCCCATGGAAATTCATAGCAAGGAGGTCGAAAAGATGCCCCAATTGTGAGTGCTACACGAAAGAACAACAAATCAAGCATTTGTGTTATAAAAGTCATTCAAAACCCTAGATCTGAGGTCATGTCAAATAAAATCTTGGAGAACTTAGAATTCATTCAAGGCCATACTTTAATATGCAAATTTATTGGTACTTGTCTAGCGAAACGAGATATGGAAGCATGGATCAAGGATAAATGGGATCTAGAAGTGCATGTTGATTTATATATTGGAGTCAAAGGTTTTCTTTCAATGATCTTCAGTAATTTACTATATTATCACCAGAAAATTGATCATCGAGCCTAATTTGCTAGATGGATTGAAGTACACCATCTAAAGCCAATTTTACCATAGTAAAATTTCTTTTCACTGTGAGAAATTACTTAATAAGCCACCTTTGTTAAGTAATTTATAATTAAACCCCTGAAGAATAATGAAATAAATCACTATTTATTTAATTTTCTTGTAGGAATAATTAATTAAACCATTGTTCAATTAGTATTCATTGTCATATTTGACCCAGTTATGAAAAATCAATAGATAAATTATTAATTATCTTATTTTTCTATAGGAATAATTAATTAATCACTAATTAATTATTATTCCTTGTCAAATTTTACTAAATCTCTTAGGAATAATTAAATAAACCGTTATCTGTTTATTATTCCTTAACCAATTTATTTGATGATAAATAAATCATTTATTTATCTATTATTTCTAAATAAAAGTTTAAATGCTTTTCCCTCCTAACCAAATATAATAAATATTCCAAGTGGTTTTTCCAAGAATGAGGTTAGTAGTATTTTATTATTGTTCATTAGTTGAGGATAACTGAATATTTTGTTATAAATAGAAGTGTTTTCCATTCATTATTCACTTTTTATCATTTTCATTTCCACACTCACTATTGTAAGTCTGAATATTTTCATTGTCCACCATCATTTTTCTCCCATTTGAGTTCCCATTGAGCTCAAACATTTCATTTCCTATGTTTACACATTATAGAGGAGAGGGACTCTATCAAAAGTTGAAGACGTTTGAGGATAACCAAGAACCCATCCCATAGAGGGAGACTCACAACATTTATTTCTCCGCTTCACGGTTGTTATAATAAAATCTATTCTTTCTATATTTGGTTTACTTTGGATGATTGGTGTTATTACTGTTTCTTTTTGTTGTTTAACTATGATTGTGGCATAGATCAGGACTTTGGCACATTTTGTTTCTATTAGTTGCTGCACATCTATAATGTTTAGTAGCCATTTATATTGTTGAGACTATTTTTCATCTAGAGTCTTAAGTGGGTTCCTTTCGTACATCTTTGAGAAGAAAACATTACAATGAACTTGCCAACTCCACTGGTTTTATACTTCAAATCCAGAAACCTGGATGACCTTCAGCTTTCAGCTTAGGGTTTCTTCTTTTTTCAGTCTCTTAATGTTGTTGTCTAGCTTTTTGACCCTAGGTCTAATAAATTTTTGACTTTTGCAAGTTTTCAAGTCTTTTCTGTAGGTCACAGGAACCAACCGCGATAGAGACGACAATTTTTTTTTAGATTTGGTGACCAAGAATCAAGGAGTGTAAATCACACTTTTCATCCCAAAAATACGATTTGTAGTCAAGAGGGCACTTCTCAGCCCAAAAAGTGTGATCCCAGCTGAAAACAGGTCAGTACCTGCGATTTTAGGATTTCTAGGTTTTTATCATATCTATTTCTGGGTTTTTTCGACAACTGTCTGATGGGTTGTTTGACCTTAGGGTCTCCTCGGTTACCCTAGTTTTTTCACCCATCTCCCTATGTTTTTGCAATGATCTTCCTCTCTGTTCTTTTGTTGTTGCCGTACCACTTTCTAGTAGCCTAGTGTTATTTGATCCCAGTCACACTGATACTTAGATCTCTTGACCTTTTTAGTGTGTTTTCCATCAATTTAGCCACCAACCAGCATAGTGTTTGCATACCCAGTTTTGGGTGGGGTTTAGTTAATTGTTTTGCTGTTCATTTTGTCTTGTTAATTTTAGTTTATTTTTAGCAAGCTTTTTTCTCTTTTACAAACACGATTTGAGATTAATCAATTAATATACTTGCACACACAAGAGCACCTTAAGCAAAGGGTGCCTGGTTTACACCGCCAAACCAAGACTTAACATAATAAATTTATCTCCCCTAATTGAGAAAAAGGAATTTTTTTTTTATCTCCCTTCACCATTTCCATGTCAGGTGTGTCGTTCCACCATTGCGCCACTAAGGCATTTTTCATACAGACTATTAGGCCTTCACCCGTCATTTTCGCTTGGGCATATTACATGCCCCCCCGTTGGGTTCGAGTTCATAGCCCTTTGAGTCTGCACACTGACTCTTCTCTTGGTTCATCTAATTCCCCATCTAATTCCAAGCCTCCTTCACTGCATATCGTCACCATGTCTGGATTGACAGCTGGTTTAGGAACCCATCTTGGGCTTGACTTCGATTCTATCCATGCAATCACATAAAGAAGAATAGTCTTAGGAACTGTCCTGGTAGCCCCCATGATCCCTTTTATGGTTGCGTTAAGTCTACCAGATTTTAGCCAGTTGATAAATGATCCAATACAACATGAGGTAGGTTGACCTACTATGCTGACTAATATTCCCTCTGACATCCCAAATTTTGAGGTTAATGCTCGAGAGGGTCCTGCCAACCATGTCCACTCCTTCCACATGTGGTGCTTGTGAAACTCCATTACCAAAGACTCCATTCATCTTCGGCTCTTCCAACACATGCTCACCGAGTGGCCATTATACACATGAGTGTCCATTATGTGGCCATTATACACATGAGTGTCCTCTCTTACCCCAGATGTGCCAAATGTGTAAAGCTCAAGAAGATTGTAGAGGTCAACAATCACCTTGAATCCTACACCATCTCAACTGGAAATTCTTACAAATCCTTTCCCTCAGTAAGGATTTTTTGCTGCTTAACCTTAGCTAGGTCAGGCAACCCATCCCTCCCAACCTTCTGGTCCTGGTGACTACCAGATCCTTATAATGAATTGTGATGAGGTTAATCCCTCCGATATCAACATGCAAACTCAATCGCGTCAATATGACAAGCCATCGACTTCATCCGCCACTAATTCCAAAACCAAATCATCTGCTGAGCCATTTATGGCACCAAATAGTCTGTTACAAATCACTCAACCTAAATTTGAGGCCATTCCCAATATCCCAACGGGACCATTACGCCGTAACACAGCTTTTAACCAAGCTGCCCATACATATAGGATAGTAGACGACTTGGCGGAATCACCTGCCACCATGTCGAAGCTGGAAGTACTCTAGTCATGCCCATCTCAAAAGAAATATCTACTAACTGCTTTGGGTGCATTAGATACTTCTAACACTCTTTTGATTTTCTTCTTGGTTGATACATTAGAACATCCCCCATTTCCTTCATCAGTTGCTTCTCAGATACTAGTCTGAGTCCATAATGCCATCATCTCCTGATGTATTATTGACAAAGGTGCATCCATCTACGTGATGTTAGCTATCGTTTGGAAAAAACTTAAGTCACCTAAGTTGTCTACCTCCACCATCACTTTGCGTGTTTAGGACGGACACTCCTCCCAGCCTCTTAGCATGTACCACAACTATCCAGTGACCCTTGCGAGTAAGATTTTTTATGTCAATATTAAGGTTATCGATGCCCCTTTATATTACAATATTCTCTTAGGTCGTAGTTACACATACACCATGTCAGTTGTCACATCTACTATTTTCCACAAGGTGTGCTTCCCCCATGAACGGAATATCGTTACCATCGATCAGATGACTTACTACGAGCCAACTTTCATGACCTCCCTTGAGTCCATTATCTTGTCAATGTCAAATAACCTGTCTTTAGCTCCTCTCATTGGTGTTTCACCCGGAGTCTACAAAGATTCTTCATTGTTGGGTGCTTTCCTTGGCCCTCCCCCTCTCATCTCAAAGCCTAACTCTATGGGTGTTTTCATGTTACAAGCATCACGAGCTTCTCTCAAGAAGTCTGGTACATCCAATCAACAACTAGCTTCTCATCACCCTGTTGATGCCATCCCAACTAAGCCCTCTAGATCCACCCCCCCAAGACATCCTCCATTTGTGGAACCTCTCCTATGTTTCCACCAGAATTGTTCCTCCAGGTCTCAACTATCCAGGAGCTATTCCGCTAGGAAATTACCTTGCAGGTGCGATACCTTTGTCATTTCCCCCTCTAGGAGTATTTTCTCTCTATGTCATGGCTTCACTACTCCTCCCTAAACTAACTTTTGGGATCCTAGTATGTTACATCGGTTCCCCTGCAAGCATTCCACCTCGTGAGCTAAGGCCTTATCATGCTTTGACCCCAGTTCAATTGGTCCTGACAACCCCTATCGTTGCTTCAGTTCCATCACAACCTCAACAGGAACCCACTCCTATTATGAAAGCATCTGGATAGGGGAGCGAAGATAAGAGGGAAGAACCTAAGGATAAGGCTCCCCAAACTCCTCCAGACACTAATGCCGCAAATTTGTCACCTTTGTGCACTTTGTGTAAAGTTGTTAGGCACACCACTAGTAATTTTCCTAAGCCTCCTCATCTCAAACCTTTGATTCATGAAACATTCCCCAAGTCAAGTATCCATGGAGTGCATATTAACTTACTAGGACAACGCAAGAAACTCATAAAATTACGCACAAATCACCCTTCTACCTTGTGTAATCATCATGGTCATTATTCCCATTGTTTCCCTCATCTCGATGAATTTTGCAATTGTCTTGAAGTGCTTTGTAAATATGTGGTCACTCATAGTGGAAAACCTACTCCTCTATCCGTGGATTCTGGTACCACTAGTAAACCAGAACAGGGGGACTCTTGTCCCACCAGTGTGATCCCTCCCCCCAATGTCGAGATGATGGACACCACAGGCCATATCCTTTACCTGTCGTCATCCTTGAGTTCCTCGTAGGCAAACCTTTCTGAGGTTTCTGTGCGCACTTCTATCAAACCTCTTTCGATAGAATCCCATGTCTCAACATCATAGATCCTCCATCTACTAGCTCATCATCTACCATTCCAGATGACCCGTATGTAAACCTTCCTTCTCAGTTCATGCACTAGGTACATCCGCCGCATCATGTAGCCATTCTTCCTCCTCGTCCGCCCATATTCCATTCTGATGAGTGTTGGGTTGTGTTATATTCTTTCCATGACTAGCCCATGTAGTTAACCAGGGGTTAGAGGGGGGGAGGCCACAGGGAGTTTGAGGGGTACCCATAACCCCACTTTATGGGTTTACGGGTATGTGTTTAACCTATTTGGAGGTGCAGTCAGTTGGATGAGTAAGAAACAATATGTAGTGGCACTATCAACTACAGATGCAGAATACATGGAAGCCACTCATGGAAGTGAGGAAGCAGTTTGGTTGCAGAGATTGTGTTCAAGTATGGGGTTAGTATAGGGAGCTATAAGGATAGACTGTGACAACCAAAGTGTAATTTTCTTGGCAAAGAACCCTACATATCATTCAAAGACGAAGCACATTGATGTTTAGTATCACTTTGTGAGTGATGTGATAGAATACAAAATGGTGTTGCTGGTAAAGGTGGACACTTCGAAGAATTCTACAGATGCATTGACAAAATCTATGAGCTCTGAGCAGTTGTCTTGGTGTAGAGAAACAATGGGTGTTACAGAGCTGGATAAATGACTATGTTCTCTTGTGGCCCCTTGTGGAAAGAAAACAACAAGTGGGAGACTGTTGGCTTGTGTTATATTCTTTCCACAACTAGCCCACGTAGTTAACCGAGGACTAGAGGGGGGGAGGTCATATGGGGTTTGAGGGATACTCATAACCCCACTTAGGTTTTGGAACCTATATTAGGTTGGGAGGACCCACCTATGGTTTTGTGCATGATTTTCGCACATGTTTTTGGACGGGATGGTTTTCGGTCCATGGTAATGGATGCTTTGGCATGTATAGATATGTATTGTAACATTGAAAGGAACATAATGAAAAATGAAGCTGGTAGTCCCAATTTCGGGATCCAGGGGAAATCTCTGTGTATATGTGTTATATGTGTTATGCTCTCACACTGTTTATTTTCTGTGTTTTAGAATTCATATGTACGTAATTTATGTATGGGGTTAAAACCTACATTCCAGATGACGCATATGCAAACCTTTCTAAGGTTTCTGTGTGCACTTCTATCTAAGCTCTTTCAATAGAATCCCATGTCTCAACATCATAGATCCTACATCTACTAGTTGATCATCTACAATTCCAGATGATGTGTATGTGAACCTTCCTTCTCAGGTTGATGCACTAGGTAGATCCGCCGCATCATGTAGCCATTCTTCCTCCTCGTCTACCCATATTCCATTCTCATGAGGATATCATGGAAGAAATGACTACCCTTGACTATCCTTGGGATGATATGTACCATCATGTGTAATTCCTTCCATATTTGGAGTCCACTAGTTTAAATACATTTAGTATTCCCATAGTATACTCGGGGGCACATAGGCGCCTACATCTCCTTATCATCCTTTGTAGGATACCATGCCAATTTGGGCCAAGATGCTTGAATCCCTTTTTTAAGCACTTGAAACACAATGGTTCTCCACAAACTCCTCCTACTAGGGGGAATCATTCCCACCTTTGCATACTAGATCAGTCCCCTCCATCACATATGTTTGTGGGTAGTATCCCATTCTTGGGGGCATGATGGTTTTCCCCTCACCACCTTCTCAATTGATTAACATAAGTCTCGGACTCGATCCCACGGAATCTAGGTATGTTCGATTATCCTCCCTTTCCTTGGATAATTTGTCCTACCAACCTCTACACTTAACCATATGCACATTACATATCATATACATTTGATACCATATCTTCAAATATTCTAGTCTATGTCCCCATAGTCGACATGTTTGACTTAGTGGGCGAGAATGATTCTAGACCTCCTCTAGTAGTTAATTCTTGTTTTCCTCTTCTCTTAATCCTTCACCAAGAACCATCATTCCAAGGAGCATTAAGACCATCTTTAGACAAGTAAGGCCACTTACCTAAAAGTTGCAGATCCTGATTTCGATGGTCAGTTTGTCCGTTATGACCTCCACAAGATTTAGGGCCTTCTCCTCCTCCCAAATTGGAGGGAAAGTGCCCTTGTATAGGAAAACCCACAATTTCTCTTGCACACATTGTGACCAAAGCGTACATCTTTTTGATGAACCATCAGGACCATTGGAAATATCTCATCAAGTACTATAATGGGTCTTTCTCAGGTGTTGATGATTTGACACTTCACCAGGAAGTCATTTTTCCAAGAAGGGTCACTTCTTTGCCTGTCAAAATCAAATTTCTTTATAAAGCGACATTTGTACTTTGAGGTCCACCTCCTCTTAATACTTTTTGTACCATGTGTTGATTTTCCTCATGAGTAACCATCATTTACTCATGATTTCATGGTCCCCACCAGGCCTATTCTTTATGGCAACATCATCGATTCACCCTTGTTCAGATCATCCACGATGTGTCACCCTTGAATCCATGGAGTCTATTTCGCATCCCATTCTATCATGTCACAATATTTCTCCATATTTGCATATTGTTCATCCTGTGTTACCTATTTTGGCCTCCAGTCATATTGTCCCCCATCCCCTTCGAAGTTGAGTCAGTCGGTTCTAGGTCAACCATGCACTTTATGCTCTACCAAGGGAAGTTGTATGTTTGTCCCTCAATCCCATTTTTTCCATTATCCCTAATGTCAGTCCATCAATCACATTACTATTTTCCCTCCTGCCTTAGTTGAGGATCCTCATTGCCTCACTTATCGTGGGCCCTATTTTGTCGAAGTCAACTCATTTATTCCAGAAGAACGACCTAGAGGGTGGTGTATCTTGGTTCCAGCTTACATTACTATTAGGTGCCTCAGGTCGAGCAGAGGGAATCATTATTTCCCTTTAACTTGATTGTTTCATGTTCATGATCCATGCACTTGATGGTCTAGTGATGCAGCAGATTATATTAGTGATTCTCGGGTATGTGTGATATGTTTCAGACCTCATGAGGGGTTGGCCCTTCAGGTAGCCCCCACATTCCTGGATGCATTCATATTATGCTACAGCCTCATATGTAGTTCCGCAACTTTGATGGGTTCACTTCCTACCGATCACAATGTTCATAACATGCCTGTCTCCTTCAGATGATCCATTCAATTTTGCATAGCCCTTCCCTGTTCAGCAGGGCTTCCCTAGTTTTTTCACCCTCCCTTTGACCCATTTTTTGAGGGAAGGGCCATTATATATCATGTAATCAAATAATATTGTATTCATCCCTGGCTCATTTTTTTCCAAGTGAATTTTTATATCAGACACATTGTATTATTTTCTGGCTCACTTATGCCAGCATGGCATGTACCATTCAACATGTACTTCATTGCTCAGTTTTATGTTTCTGAGCACACCATTATTTTTTGTATTAATTTATCTTGATCAGTATAGGTATTCCTCCCCCGCCTCAGTGAGGTCTGGTACTACAACATAAAATAAGACTTTCATTGGTCTCACCCCCTTTGTCCCTATCCTCCTTCACTTCAGCTCTATTGGTCTCTCTCTTTCTCTCTCTCTCACTCCACTATGTTTTCTAGTGATTCTATCTTTACGACATACTCCCATCATACGTTTTTCTCCTAACACTCATAGGCTGGGGTGAAATCTGTTATCACCAAAAAATTGATCATCTAGCCCAATTTACTAGATGGATCGAGATACATCATGTAAAGCCAATTTTACCAGAGTAAAATTTCTTTTACTGTGAGAAATTACTTAATAAACCACCTTTGTTAAGTAATTTATAATTAAACCCATGAAGAATAATAAAATAAATCACTATTTGTTTAATTTTCTTCTAAGAATAATTATTTAAACCATTGTTCAATTATTATTCCTTGTCATATTTGACCTACTTATGAAAAATCCTTGGATAATTATTAATTATCTTATTTTTTATAGGAATAATTAATTAGTCACAAATTAATTATTATTCCTCATCAAATTTGACTAAATCCCTTATGAATAATTAAATAAATCATTATTTCTTTATTATTCCTTAACTAATTTCTTGAGATGATAAATAAATCATTCATTTAAATAAAAGTTTAAATACTTTTTCCCTCCTAACCAAATAAAATAAAATATTCCAACTGCTTATTCCAAGGATGAGTCTAATAATATTTTATTATTGCTCATTATTCGAGGATACCTCAATATTTTGTTATAAATAGAAGTGTTTTCCATTCATTATTCACTTTTGATTGTTTTCATTGTCCATTGTAATTTTTCTTCCATTTGAGTTCTCATTGAGCTCAAGAGGAGAGAAACTCTATCAAAAATATGAAGACGTTTTGGATAGCTAAGAACCCATCCCATAGAGGGGGACTAGTAACATTGGGACTAGTAACATTTATTTGTTCCTTTCACAAGTGTTATAATAAAATCTATTCTTTGTTTATCTAGTTTCCATTGGATGATT